>JANJYP010078469.1:0-18130 GCA_024605115.1 Rastrelliger brachysoma
GCCACCTTTTCCAGGGATTGGAGGCGGGCCACCGCTACCACCTCCTTTGCCTGGTGTACCACCTCCCCCACCACCTCCTGGAGGCATGATAGTGGCACAGAGCAGCCACACCCTGGGATGTGGTGCACCTATCAAAGCAAACCGATTCCCCACTTTGAGGATGAAAAAGCTCAACTGGCAGAAGCTCCGTACTGTTACTGGTGAGTGGGGAAACTTGTCTTCTGAAGGCTCTATTTCAGTACTGATTTGTCATTTATGTTGTGAATGTAGCAAACCTTTACTAAGAAAGCTTTGACACCTTTAGTGTCAAAGCTATCTTTAATACATGCAAAGACTGTATGATTTTAAATAGGATAGAATTAACAAATTGACAGAAGGTACCTGAGTAGAAAGTGGCTGATAGGGGTGGAGAGTTGACATGAAGAGCACTTCAGTTGAAAATGAAAGAGAAACCTATTCCAAAATTGGGTGTTAACCAATATGGAATTCCCCTAAGTTCACAGAGGCAAGAACATCTCTTTGATATGATTTTCAACTGGGTTTTTGATGATGGAAAATGGAACCACATGAGCTCATGACAGGTTGCACTCTCTCCATGCACACACAGATGGTCCCTCCATGTGGGCTTCAGTTCAGAAAGAGCCTCCTACTCGGGAGCCGGACTACAGCAGTATCGAGCAGCTGTTCTGTCTCCCAGTGACCGAGCACAAAGACAAGGGGGCAGCTGCTCCTGTCAAGAAGGAGCCTAAAGAGGTGTGCTTGGTCAACACTCAACACTGCTCCACAGATCTGTAGCACTGAAAACAAATCCACCTGATTATCAAAGCTGAATTATCAATATCATTTCTAATCATTGTCTTTTTGCTCTCTAGATTTCATTCATTGATCCAAAGAAAAACTTGAATTTGAACATATTTCTAAAACAGTTCAAATGGTGAGATAGTACTAGTTATTTTGACATTTTTTAGATTTATTCTGGCCTGTTTTCCAGTAAAATCATTTTCATTTTCTCTGTCCAGCAAAAATGAGGATTTTGTAGCCATGATTCAGAATGGGGATCGAACTAAGTTTGATGTAGAAGTGCTGAAACAGCTTCTAAAGCTCCTACCAGAGAAGCATGAGGTTTGTGCTGTTAACACTCCTGCATCCTTTTTTATAGACACTTGTCTGTTATTTAAAAATTACATTGCGTGTTTGAGTCACTGAGTTGTCTCCATTTTAGATTGAAAATCTGAATTCATTCCAAGGAGAAAAAGAGAAATTGGCAAATGTCGACCGCTTCTACACCTCTCTTCTCACTGTGCCATGGTAACTTTCTTCTTGAATTCTGCTTTAATTTTTAATTATTTACATGCTGCATGCTTAATGTTGTCAGTTCCATTTATGTTTAATGTATATCACAATTGCCTGTGCTTTCTCACTTGTCTTCAGCTATCAGTTAAGGATTGAGTGCATGTTGTTGTGTGAGGAGACTGCATCAGTGTTGGACATGCTCAAACCTAAAGTCGAGCTGGTGGAGGAGGCCTGCAAGTGTAAGTATACCATGTGTCTTCAGCTCTGCTTTTCTGAAATGCCTTTTTCTGATTGTCCTTGCTGTTCCTCTTTTCAACATGTCCAGCTCAGGCAGTTAACATATAAGTTAATGTGCTGTAATATATTTTTTTTTCTCAGCTCTCAGGGTGAGCACGCTCATGCCCAGTTTCTGCAGGCTCATCCTTGATGTGGGAAATTTTCTCAACTATGTAAGAACTTCCACCATCTCATTTATATTTCACTTATGCTGACATTTAAAGGGAGCCTGCATTTTTAATCATCGGTCTACTTCCAGGGAAGTCACACTGGGAACGCAGAGGGATTCAAGATTAGCTCTCTGCTCAAACTTACAGAAACCAAGGCCAACAAGAGCCGTATTACACTGCTTCATCACATCCTGGAGGTACAAAACTGGCTCATTGCTGTCATAACTTTTCCCCCTCGGCCATGAACCTTTTTAATTACCCACTGTGTGGCTTGTTTTGCAAAGGAAGCCGAGGCGAACCACCCAGAGCTGTTGGCACTGCCAGATGATATAGAGATCTGTGAAAAAGCGGCAGGGTACAGCAACCTTTCACCTCTACACTTGCTTATGATCTTCTTTTTTCTTTTTTTTTTAAATTGCAAGGATAAAAGGTTTTCTGCTTTGTCCTCAGAGTGAATCTGGACTCTGTTCAATCAGAAGCAAATGCCTTACTAAAACGGCTGAATGAGACGGCCAAGAAAGTCTCCAACTCTGTGGAGGAGGTGAAGGAGCAATATGAAAAAGTGCTTGTGGTAAGATTATGATCACTACTTTTCCTCCAATTTAAAAAAAAAAAAAAAAAAAAAAAAAAAAAAAAAAAAAAAAAAAAAAAAAAAAAAAAAAAAAAAAAAAAAAAAAAAAAAAAAAAAAAAAAAAAAAAAAAAAAAAAAAAAAAAAAAAAAAAAAAAAAAAAAAAAAAAAAAAAAAAAAAAAAAAAAAAAAAAAAAAAAAAAAAAAAAAAAAAAAAAAAAAAAAAAAAAAAAAAAAAAAAAAAAAAATGGACGGCTGAAAACTGTAATAAATGCTGGAACCAACCCACAAATGCCTTGCATTGCTTTGCTGCAGGAAAGTCGGGAAGCATGCCAAGCTTTAAATGAAAGGTTTGCCTGCATTGACAAGAAGAGGAGTGAACTGGCAGTCTACTTATGTGAAGATGCTAATAAGCTTTCGCTCGAGGAACTCTTTGGAACCATCAGGACTTTCCGAGAACTATTTATAAAGGCACTAAAGGTCAGAAAGGATACTTAGTTGGTTTTAGTCATTCCAGGTTCACCCCTATGATCATACATTATTCTTTAAAGTTATATCTGATATAAGCTGAGACTGATACTAGCTTTTTATGCTACAGGCTTATGTTGTGTAGTAGTTTTTAAATTTGCTGTGCTGTTAGAATGTGTATGCATGAATCACCTGGGAAGATGTCAAGATGTCTCTGTCCAAATGATACTAAGACAAACTGCTAAGTACATTTTGTGATTGGCAATGAGTGGTGCATTTTTTTCATAATAGGAAAATAAAACCAGAAAAGAGCAGGCAGCCAAGGCTGAGAAGAGAAAGAAACAACTGGCAGAGGAAGAGTCCAAGAGACAGAAGGGGGAGAATGGAAAAATAAGTGAGTTGTGGTGGCACCCCTTTCTTTCACTGTGCTAGAATTCCCAAACCATGATATGACATATTTGAATAGACTGTGTTGTCAACTGTCCTTTTTACCTCTATTGTAGTCAAGAAAGGCTTTGTGCCGCAGAGCGAAGGCTGCATCATCGACCACCTCCTTGCAGATATCAGGAAAGGTTTCAGCCTAAGAAAGACCAGGCCCAGGTGCGATTCGGAAAGCCTCCCTTCAGGTGAAATGCATAGGGATACCTGCCCACCTGGTAAGGACAAGAGACTGTGGCCTCCATCTGCAGTTCCTAGCTCCGCTCCTAAGCCACTTCACTAAGAGCCACAGCTTTGCTGCTTCCATTAAGCTGTTTGTGTTTTCTCACCACTCCCATCTTGCTGAGCTATATTAGCCTTTGTTTACATGCATCTGTTCACTCTTTTTCAAAGATAATATATTTTACTTTAACCGCTACTACCTATGTTTGTCCCTCAGGATCAAGTGTGAAGCCTGTAGGCGAAGAAGCCGTAGAAACAGCCACCATTTCCGCTCCCACCAAACCTCAGACAGAGGGTCCCCAGCCCAGCACAGGCGAAGTGAACGGCCTCATCAGTCCACCAGAAGAGACTCCAGCAACACCTCAGACAGTGGGGCAAGATGCACCCCAAATACCTCCAAACACACCCCAAGGAGAACCAGCCACAACGATACTGCCACCCCAGGAAAGACCTGTATCACTGCAGGAGGAGAAATTGCCAAAGAACCCTACATCATCCTCAAATATGATGCAGCCTAACCCTCAGGCAGAAGGAGAACATCAACCATGTCTCCCTACAAATGGCTTTTCAGTAGATTCAACTGATACCAGCATCCTCAGCCCATCCTCCCTCACAGATTCTGACCTGCTAGAGGCTGTGTTGGATGGAACTTCCAGCCTAGTACCTGAGAAGTTGATTCCTAAAGAGCCAGTGGACATTAATGTAAATGTTCAGCTCACAGAAAGCCCTCTTCCTGATATAGACATTAATGTTACAGAGAGTAGTAAAAGCAATATACTGGGAGATGGGAAAGGTAAAACTACTAATAAAATAAGCCATTCAAAAGACACTGTTGATCTAGACATGCAAGAATGTATTGGTGCAAAAATTGCCAACCAAGATGAGGTTGTGAGTTGCAAGCATTCAGACCCTAAAAGCAATAAAGAAACACTCAGTGGGGAAATCCAGGCATTTGATGTACCAGATGGACTGGAGTCAGAAGATCAGACACCAGTATCTGAGGCAGAGCCTCCACCCCATAAGCTCGAACCAAAGAAACAGCAGAGCCTCTTTAAACGAAACAAAAGGAAGAGTAACCAAGGTAATCTATCCATTAACTTAAATAAAGATGTTTGGCATGCTAGTCTCTTCACGTGTCTTAAAGGAAAGTCCTTATTTATTTTGTTTTTATTGCATTTTTATATTTTATGTATGGGCTATTTTAGCTTATGTTCATGAATATTTTGCATGATACCATGCATTTTTATTAAAGAGTATGGATGCAATGTGCAACAGTTGGTGTTCAGATTTTAATGTTGAATGGACTGAAATCTACAGTTGGTTTATTTGAATGCTCTGTTTTCCATTCTGACTCTCTAAAACACAAGGTAACAGTGGAAAAGGACACACTAAACATAAAAAAGGCTGTGTTTTGCAGTGAGGTAGGTCAATCGATGGGATGGCAAACTGTAAGCAGGAGTGTCATCTTACTAAACTCAATCACCATCAAAGCTTTGTTCCAAACAATTCGTCATTTGTTGGTCTAACTAAAATCTGGGTTTCATTGTCTGTGTTGTCCAGCTTTTAGCACGTGCTCTCTCTAACAGTTTTCTCAATGGTGTCAGCCTAAAAGCTTAACATTTGACCCAATGCATATTTGTCTTGAGGTGATTCTAATGTCTATTAAAATATTAACCCTCTCTAATTTAATTGGTGTCAAAATCTAACCCCACACTGATTCTAAGCAGTCCTGCAGTTTGTGAAGCCATCGTGACATCATCGTGGACTGAGTTATTTCATAAAAGCTGTCACTTTTGTGTCTCTCTCCATATTTTCTTGTCCATTCCCTAAATCTGCAACCGGGACTGCAACTGTGCCTTAAGTCTTTTTTTAAAAAATTCTGCTGCAAATATAATTATTTTAAAAGGTATTAAAATATTTAATTTAAATATATTCTGATTTTGTTCATTCATTTTAGTCTTTGTTTTCCTAGGTGACTCCAGAAAAAGGAAATCAAGAAGAAAAAGAAAATGTTAATTTCACAGGACCTCTGAGCTGGAAGGACTACAGTATATTGTATTTTGTGAGACTACATTAACATTGATTCCTTCAGGAGGATACAGAAGCCTTCCTTTTGCAGTGATTTGTTTTTCTAGACCAAGAGTATATTCATCTAAAGCTGACTGGGATCTTCACAGCATGGATGTAAACATGTCACTTTATGTAAATGAATTGTCGTTTGTGTTATGGCCTATATGAGTGGTTTTGATTCCAAACTCTTAAAAAAAATGAATGGGCCTTTGTATAATTGTTGTAATATGCAGTGAATGTGTTTTGCTATAATTATCTTGCAGCACCTAAAGAAAAGAGATGCAGTGTTGGCAAAAAACATATATATATCTATACTTTAATTTCACTTATCAAAACAAAACTGCTTGAATCTTATGTCCTAATTTCTTTGTGTTATTGAAATGAGCTATAACAAGAAAAATGAATATGTACTGGAATGTATCTTTTAATGTTGAATATATTTTTAATAAAAGTAAATTTACAGATCGAGTGTTTTATACCTCTTATGCAGATGGGTGGCACTAATGAGGCAAATAATCAGTTCGAAAAGCCAAATATGGCTACACATGAAATCTTAAATCGGTATTTTAATCGACGAATCAATTTATATGATGCGCCTAAATATTACTTGTACATAAGTTATTGTGTCAGTGTTTTAACAGCCTGGGAAACGGCTTGTCTGAACACAGTTACGCACTGTGCGTCTGGCTCTGACATCATGGGCTATGGAGTTACAGATATGGCAATGCCACTCTTGGAGAGGGTTTAGTCTTCTTGAGACGGACAGCCTAAAGCCACCACCAACATGTCGGTCACCTGGTCGGCTAAAGATCACAAAAACACGAATCAGCCCGCTGCGACGGGACTGAAGCGATCGCGCAACGACGTTGGGAACAAAGTGACGGTGGTGCTCGGTGCGCAGTGGGGCGATGAAGGCAAAGGAAAAGTGGTCGATTTGTTGGCAACTGAAGCTGACGTTGTGTGCAGATGTCAGGTAAACATTTGGATTCGTGATTTTAGAAAAAACATTCACGGCCCGGTGCATGTGTTTTTGCTGTATTTCGTTTTCTGTATAATGCATACAGAAATTTACCGACGGCAACAGGTGCATCGAGTGAAAAGACTTCCCACCTGTGATTTAGGAAATACTGAATAGAACAGCACATTACATTTATTATCTGCGGACCTTAATCGGATATCATGTTGTGTATGTATTGCAGTTTTGTGCCGGTGCACTTAAGAATTTAAATGATGTAACATGGGAACTGTGTTCATTCAGCTCAAAAACATTTTGCATACCTAGAATGCCAATATGTTTAAGCGTGAGCAAATGCAATTTAAAAGCCTGATTTATCTCTTGATTATTGTACCCACTTTTAAATCACGTGTAAATCTCTGGTTTATTGAACTAATAAATCAGATGAAAGGCATTATTATGAATTGCATTAAATATATAATGAAAACAGCTCTACACACGTCAGCTGCTATCATTTAGGCTATATAAGATATATTACACTCTCCTCACTCCAGCATAGTGACACCTGCCAACAGTTGCCGTGTTGTACTTTCTCCCCTGACAGGACTAGCACCCTGTGTTCTGGAGGCTTAAGAGCCCCACCCACTGGGCTACAGAGAGGTCACATTCTCAGGGTGACTTGATATGTGAGAAGGCCAGGTCTTAGCCAGGGGGGACAGACTGGAGGATCCACCAGCACCAGCCAAGTCTGTTAAAATAGGTGCTGGAAAAGCTCTGTGAATTGGGAAGAGGGTAGCTTATCACTTCACGAAAATAAAGAGGAGACATGCGTAGCTGTGGCATGTGGCCTCATCTCCTGTGGGTGTTAATGTCATACTGCTTTTGATTGTCTTTAATATTGAGCATGTTAACTTTGATTTACAGGGGGGAAACAATGCAGGACACACAGTGGTAGTGGAGGGCAAGGAGTACGATTTCCACCTTCTCCCCAGTGGAATCATCAACCCCAAAAGCATATCACTCATTGGTAAAAAAAAAAAAAAAATGGAGAAGAATCCTTAATATTAAAGTAAATGAGTCAAGCATAAACTCTTACTAATATCTCGTCTTTTCACTCTTCAAGGTAACGGTGTGGTCATACATCTACCTGGCTTGTTTGAGGAGGGTGATAAAAATGACAAGAAAGGTATTTTGAATAAAAATACACTTAAATACATGTTGTACTGGTGTAAAATAATGTGTAAATGCCCATATATGTTGTTTGCATTCTTTGGTTAGGTCTGAAAGGTTGGGAGAAGAGACTAATTGTCTCTGACAGAGCTCACATTGGTATGTACAGTTGTGTAGCTAGCTAGTTATTCATAGAGGTTTACTTAACTGAAATATGGAAAATTTGCATTTTATTTATTTATTTATTCTTTACAGTCTGTGAAGGTTATGGTTTGTTCATGTCTCTCCACAGTGTTTGATTTCCACCAGGTTGTTGATGGCTTACAGGAAACTGAAAGACAAGCACAGGAGGGAAAGAAGTAAGTATAGGGATGGAGATGAAGACAGAAGGTTCCAATCTTCCAAATTTACGCCAAAAGAAAATATACTTTGTGTTTTTAATTAACACAAATCTATAACTCCAAATTTATCTTCAAATAACTTGTTTTATTATGACAGTATTGGAACAACCAAGAAAGGCATTGGACCTGCATACTCCAGCAAAGCATCTCGCACTGGCCTACGTGTTTGTGACCTCCTCGGTGACTTTAAGGACTTCTCTACCAAGTAAGGATATAACCTCTGATTATTTTTCCCCAGCTGGTTGATGAGATTCATGAGTTTTTATCTTGGATCCTTTCAGATTCAAGAACCTTGTCCACCAGTATCAATCCATGTACCCATCCTTGACAGTTGATGTTGAGGACCAACTGAAAAAACTCAAGGTAGACACTGATAAAACAAGCTGTTAAAAGGTGATCAATTGCCACTGCTCCCAACAAGAAAACACATCTCTGTTTCCTTTTTGTGCAGGACTATGCTGAGAGATTGCGGCCAATGGTTAGAGATGGGGTCTATTACATGTATGAAGCTCTTCATGGATCCCCAAAGAAAATTCTGGTTGAAGGGGCCAATGCTGCTCTCCTCGACATTGACTTTGGTAGGATGATCAGTGATGAGCTGCATTATTTCAAAATGTATAGGTGATATTTTGGATTTGTTAAGTAGTCCAAGCTATTTTAACAAACTAAATTATTTTCTTTAGGCACATATCCTTTTGTGACATCATCAAACTGCACCGTTGGAGGGGCATGCACTGGTCTCGGCATTCCTCCACTGAATATTGGTGATGTGTTTGGTGTAGCAAAGGCCTACACCACCAGGGTTGGAATTGGAGCCTTCCCCACAGAACAACTTAATGTAAGATTATAATATCACTTACTAAATCACTGAGAGTGTTGGGGACGTGCAAGCTAGAAGTTGTCACATGTCTTTCTTGCCTAGTTATTGTATGAAGAAGAAACACATGACATGTTATGTAATACCCTGATACTGAGCTTGACGTGTATATTTTGTTTCTGGTCATGTGGCTAACACACAAGCAGCAGGACTGGCAGGGGGAGGGGTAGGGGCATTTACTGAGTGAGTGCAGCTGTCAAATTTTGTGAGAGATGGGCTCAAACACTCTTTACCTCTCATGCTGGTCACATGTGTACAGGGATAAATTTAGGGCCAGAGTCCGGGTTCAGGATATATTTACTGTGCGAGCTAGCCTCATGTTACTTGTCACGAGAACTGACTGTAGGAATGAAAGTCAAGATATTAAAACTTTGTCCCCCTACCCCTCAAATGTTATATTGTATTCTGATATATATAGATAGATATATGATGTATTAGTAGCATGTTTTTATAGAATTGTGATTTACTGTGATGGACTTCTTCATAGTAGTTTAGTCATTCAGTTTGGTAGTAGGGTCAGCTCTTTTGCTATTGGTGGGGCCATAGGGATCAGCCAGTGAGCACCCATGTTATCTGTTTGCCTGTAAGCACTTGCAAATGTGCTGGCCACTATGTTTATTTAGTTAGTGCATGGATGAGAGAGGAAATGCATATTGATAAATTGTTAATATTTTGCTATTGCATTCAGACACACAAAGGCAAACTGTATAACATATCTTTCTGTGCCATGAGTTCAAATTGGCAGTGTAAATGCATTAATTTGAGGTCAAAGATATTAGCATAAAGTCTGCTAGCCACATGCTAACACTTGCTATTATAATGATAAATCAATGTCTGTTAATCCAGTGGCGGAAGCAATCACACACTTATTTACCTCTCTTGATGATAACCACTTCCTCAGTCTTCCATCTCAGCCTTCAGTAGTGGGGACTCATGTGAGTTTGCCAGGCTATAGACCTCCTACCTTGGGATGCCATAGAGTTTTAAATACCAGATCCTGGTAGACCACCACATATCTGAAGAACTCTTCATTGCAGATTTTTATATAAACTACCTAGCCCTATACAGACACTACCCTCTTTAACAGAGTATTATGCCAGCCTCACCAGCTGGCATAAAGGCGTGTTGCAGACCTAATGGAGATGTCTCACATCTATAGCCATGACACAGCTGCTTTTTAAAGATCTGCCCTCAGAGTGAGAGTCTCAGTGGGCATGCTTGACTAGCTGGGAGAGAAAGGCCATTTTAGAACATAAAAGTTGTTCCCACATCACTAGACTGATGTTCAAGCTCCCATAAGACATGCAGGGTTAATTTATGAGGTACATGTACCTCTTCTGAGTCTGTATCCCAGACACCTTACGATGACACCAAGCTGTACATGGACATCACCACTGCTCACCAGTGGTGATGGAGCATGTTTTGGGTCCTTCATGGTCATGCCACTTGAGACACAAACATGTCCTACAGTAGCTGACCTATTCTGGAGGACTTTATTAAGCACTACATCCTAACACTGCAGACACACACCAAGAGATGGCCCCATTAAATCCTGGCATTACCGCAATGTTTGTGGACCCACAGCTTTCAATAGCACGATGGCCAATTGGCTGCATCAACTGGGTAGCCCCAGGTACAGATGGTACAATCAAGACAGCTGAGAACTCCATGAACTATACCTGATCAGTTTCCCTTCTTGTCCTGCTTCTCACAACACCTGAGATGACACCAAAGACCACCAGTTTCTCTCAAGGACAGCAAATTTGAATTTGTACTTTAACTTTATATTGGCAGTGTAAAATGTTCAGCTGAGTTAAAAAATAATAGCATAGAATCGACCAACCACATCCTAACACTTCACCTCTAGTAATGGTAAATCAGTGTCTATTACTGCAGTAGTAGAAACAACTGCACACACCTACCTGTTAAGATTACTTCCCAACTTCCATGCATTCATGCCAATGTACTACATACACTCAACCAGCTACAGTTAAAGTCTGAGTTGTTAGTGCTCCGATACATGAATGTCTAATATAATTTGAGTCCATTAGCACCAAGGTAACAGGTATGCTTTGTTTTTCTGTTGTCCATAGGCAGTTGGCGAGTTGCTGCAGACAAGGGGTCACGAAGTGGGTGTAACCACAGGAAGGAAGCGCCGTTGCGGCTGGTTGGATCTTGTTATCGTCAGATACGCTCACATGATTAACGGCTTCACTGCGTGAGTGACTAGAGCAGTTAAACCAAATGCAATCAACAGGTGTTTTATGGTTAACATGGTTCAATATTGAAGTACTTTTCTGCATCATCATAGAGTAAACCACATAATGAGGATGGCAGTAAGCACATGTTAAGCAGTTCTCCTATGTTACCTTTCCCATAGCATTGCTTTGACAAAACTTGACATTCTGGATGTGTTGGATGAAATTAAAGTTGGAGTGGCCTACAAACTCAATGGAAAAAGAATTCCCCATTTCCCAGGTAACTGGCAATGTATAAAATACAAGAGCATCTGCTTTGTTGGATCACTGATAATATAGATGTGTGGTGATGACATTTAAGACCGAGTATTGAATTAATAATTGTTTTCTTTTGATCATAGCCAACATGGACATTTTGCAGAAAGTGGAGGTTGAGTATGAGACCTTCCCTGGTTGGAAGACTGACACATCTGCAGCCAGGAAGTGGAACGATCTCCCAGCCAAGGCACAAAACTACATCCGCTTCATTGAGAACCACATTGGAGTTCCCAGTACGTTTGACACAATACAACAAACACATACATTTAAATATACACAACAGAAGAAAACAACTGCCAACAATTCCCAAACTAGAATGAGTATTTTAATCTTTTCTAATGACTTTCTCTTTTTAGTCAAATGGGTCGGCGTTGGAAAGTCCAGAGAGTGCATGATCCAGATGTTCTAGAGGGAATGGTTCACCTCCCCATCGATGGAGGCACAGATGATATGGCATATTCTCATCACCTAAAATGATGATCTCCTCATCAGTTAATAAACAGTATTTCTGTGTAACCTTTTAGCAGTGGTGGCTAGATTTCTATCTTTTTTTCAAGTCATATGTTCATATTCTTTGGTTATTGTAATTATAAGGTTTGATTTTAAGATGTAAATCTGTTAATTAAATCAGCCCTGTTTACAAATAAAAATTAATAGCTTTATGGTTTTCACTCTATAGATATTTTTTTGTGAAGCAAAACCTGACTGTATGTAAGTAAACATGATGAGCTGATGCAGTCATATGGCCCCGTTGGGGAGATGTGTAATAATTATTACACTGTAATTATTATTCGAGATAAATATCCAGTCTTGAGTCCACAGTTATTGTGATAGTAAAACCGGCAAATTCCTATATTTGTGACAGCTCGTGAAAGCAGCATAAATCGAACCAAAAATGACGTGCCGCGTAAAATCTTCCTAATTGGCTGAGAGCTTTCATGTGACAATAAAGGTTTTCTGTGATTGGTTTCTTCTTTCCACCCTTGCATTTTTCCCGCAACAAACAAGCGTACGGTAGCGGAGCGCGCAGCAAGTAGCTCGTCGGACTTTTTCACAGCCAAAAATGCCAAAACGAGCTTGTCCTTTTTCGGAAACTTTCTCTTCACAATACAAAGTACATGTGGGGCAGCAGGAGTTGAATCACTGCAGCGTGTTTGGACACAAATACAGGCAAGAAATTTACGGTAAGTGTATGCTAACGGATAGGTCGCCGCGTTGTAGTGTTAGCCTCGTCTACAAGCACATTTGTTAGAGCTTCAGTGTTTCGACACAAACTAATCTCCTTGAACAGCTGTGAAACACTCACGGTTGTTGCTTTTACTCGCTTCTTAATGTTCATAAAACGTCTATCTGTGTCCAACGCATGTCATATCAGTGGTTTGGAGGTTCGGATTAATAAACAACGCGGTAGTTTAGCTAAATAGTCACCCGTTGTCGCGAAATCAGCAGCTGTACTTTATATTCACTGACTTAACTCTCACCACAGAGAAGACGAAGAGCCTGCTTTTTAACGGTGCCAAGGCAGTGGTGGGCACAATATGGAGTGGAGAGGAGAAACGTGCTGAGACACCTGCGAGCAGCCAGACACTGCTGAGAGGACAGACACTGATCGGACATGATGGCAGGCTGACAAAATCAACCAGAGTGCAAGGTGAGTCACATCCAGGCTTGACGTTTAATTCTACTCCCTCCCACTCCCATGAACATATTGGATGAGATCCAAGGAGCACCTGGAACATGTCCTCAGTCGATGACAGGACCGTCAATAATCACGAATACTAAAAGCAGTGCCAGTAAATACAATAACTAAAAATGAGGGACGACAGTGACATCTACTGATAAAACAAACTATTTTTTTACTGTACTGGAAATGTAACAAAGTTTTGTTATCAATGAATCTGCTGACTTATTTCTCGATAAGATAATTCAGTCTATAAAAATGTTATAGAGTACTGAGGGAAAATGCCACACAATAGTTCATTTAATTAGAAAAACAACTGCTTCACATCTGAGGAGGTTAAGATTTTTGCCTCATTTGCCTGAAAAATGACAGAACTGACTGATCAGCGAATCATTGCAGCTGTACACAAAAGTAGGTGATCTTATGTTCCAGATTATATAAACTGTGTCCCATGAGAGGCTGAGTACTATGAAGTCCACTGACACAATATATCATTATGAAAGTTTCCTTTGAAGGACCCAAAGAACACCCTAACTTGTCTCTTGAAGACCAGAATTGAGCATCTCATTGGCCCTGAAGAACATATATAATTTCTAAAATTGTTTCTAAACAATGTCAATTAAATGTAGCTACCCTCAAACTGTGTTACTTGGACAATTTCATTACACCCAAGTTAAGACTAACTTACAATGTAACTCAGTAGAAAACTGTGGACTGGGCTAATGATAAATGTATCCTCATAACTTCAATTTATCTAATATGCTCTGTCTTTTCTAACATATTCAGGGCTGCTAACAAAGACAAAATGTGGGACACGAAAATGTTTTTTGCAGTTCAGCTGCAGTAGAGAGATGGTAACTGAAGGATTCCCTAAAGATATTGATTTGACTAATTTTACCAGCTAAAGCCCCAAAGTGGATTTTTGAGTTTGAGACTATAATTTGTGAGAATGTTTATGTTTATTAGGCAAATCCTTATTCGATACCCGACTGTGAACAACGTTTAACTGCCACTTTTGAGAGAGTCATCACTATCTCATCACGTGCCACTAGTCACCACAGTTTGTGGGAGTGTTGAGGAATGTTAGAGGTCAGCTGACAAAATAAAATACAATGTTTTGTTCAAAACTAGCTGATACAAAAAAGGAAAAAAGAGCTTGACATTGACAGACTGAGATTTTGCATTAATGAAATGAGAGCATTGCATTCAAACTATTATCATACAGATCATAATGACGATAATGACAAGTGGGAATACAGACAGTATGATGACACCAAACATGCCTTTTTGAACCAAGTTTTTGCTTAGCATTGCATTTTATATTAGTGGTACATTTGAATGTTGCCTTGCCATTGTTTTTTTTTTCTTCCACAATTTCTGCTCAGAGCTAGTTATTAATCATCGTTCAGCCTAGAACTAGAGACTAAGCTTCAGTCATGTGACCAGAAACACAACTACTGACTACAAAGAAAAACAAGGCTGCTTGGTCAGCTCAGTTCATGCCTTTCACCAGCAGATGTCAATGTTGTCACAAATTTAAGTGCACCATTCGTTTACTTTTTAGTAAGTGCTTTTAAAAATGCTCATCCAGTGTGTCATGTGGGGATGTGCTTTGTTTCTAGGTGCGCCACCAGTTCCCACGGGCTGCTGCGTGTGTCAGAAGAGCCTTGGGTCCCGGACACCATGCTCCCAATGTGAACGTCTAGCCTGTTCCTCCTGCACCAGACAGTGCTCCAGCTGCTCCAGCCAATGCTGCTCTGTCTGCACCATTATAGAGTAGGTCACAGTCTGAGTTCCCTTTCAGTTTTTTTTTTTGTTTGTTTTTTTTTTTAAACCCAAAGTACTTCAGAGAGTAGGCACGTCCTCAAAACTTCACCTCTTCCGCACCAGTATTTGTGGATTTACTAACTAAAATGTATATTCCTGTCAGCTAATGTGCACAGACAGGTATTGGCTTCAAATTCAGCAACAGTGGGGTTTTCTTGCCCTCCACCCACCCCAAAACAGACAACTTCAAATGTCAGTGTGCATGCTGAGGTTAATTAGGTGTCAGTTAGAAAATCACTTGCTTTAGCATTAAAGATGTGTTTGTGTGATGATAGAGGAAGGAGGGCGGGGGGGGGGGGGGGGGGGGGGNGTGCTGTGAACAGTGTACCATAGGGACACTGAACTGCAGACTGCAGTGCTGTGAGGTTCTGTGCATCAGTGTCACCGGACCAAAAAAATGTCCTTTTAGATTTATTGAAATTGACATAATGTAAATTGGACACTTAAATTAATGATGGGCAGGCTAAATTATGACCCTACTCAAACCTAATCAGCTGTGACTGCAACAGAGCTTCTAAGGGTGAATATGCTACATCAGAAAACAATGGATGCACAAAGCAACATAACTGCTTATTCATCTTTTGAGCATGAAGAGAAGCAAACTATACAGAAGGCATCAAGATTTTTGGAGTATTTTAGGCAAAGATGCTATATGTTGGAGAGTTTCACCACAGTAAAGGATGCCAGACTGATTAGGATATGTTATTGTCGCTGTACGAAATGAGCATAAAGATATTTTGGGAGTTGCTTAATAAAGGGTTGAAATCATCTCCAATGAATAGACTTGCATTTGTGCTTCAGTAGTTGAGTATTTTTTAACTTTGTGTTTCTCTCTTCCACAGTTACAGCGGACGATACGACGAAGTACTATGCTGCAGTTGTTCGACGTAAAGTGAACGTAAATGGAGGGATCAAAAGTTTACGCTTTGAACAATATGTATTTGCCTCACAAGAGATATTACTAAGACTGCATTTTATACCGGTGAGATTTTTTATGAGGTCCTAATGTTTGTGTGTTTGTATATATGTAATTCATTCCAGCATTATCTGAAATAAACTTGAACACTTTTGTATGAAGTTATATGGTGATGTTTTTTTGTTTTTTTTAGTACATTCACAGTTCATATAAATTTTTGATTAGGATGGCTGTTGAGTATGCAGTAATGAAAACTGCACAGATATTGTCTTCATGTGTTGTAAGATGCATAGATCAGCAGATGGCAGCACACTTCAAGGACTAGGTTGAAAGATGAGTTCTTTCCGACTGGGTTTTATTTAGGGTAAACTCTCCTCTTCTCAGTGGAAGAACACATTTATCTCACTATGCTAGAAAAACCACATACTTAACCTTTTTTAGTATGAAAGTTGTCTTTGCATAGTGATGATAATGAAATTCCAATCCAGTGTGTCTGGTCTGACCTTGAGAATCTGCTATCAAATTTATTTATTAAAACAAGACGACCCAGAGGTTACACAAAACCAGGCCTTTGCAGCAGACAGTTTGGCTACAATTATCCCTGCTGGACATGACCTTGAGGTGTAGTCATCACTTTCTCTGGGCTCTGGCTCATCACTGATGATGACTGGTTTCAGGGTCAGGTATTGTACACTGTGAGTAATTGTTCTTGGTGGCAGAAGTCCTCAGTGCTGCTTTATAGAAATCAATCACATGACATGGTGTTATAGATATTAGCTTGGATGAGTGCACTTCCTGGAGCTTATTGCAAATGCGCCTGTGAGCTGTTGAGTCACATCCCCTGCTCAGCGGGCCAGTTGTGGCTCTGGTCTTTGGGGAGCTCTGCAGTTGGTGTCCGAGGGCACCGCTTGATTTCTGGCTGAGTGAGCAGGCAGCTGCTGGAAAGCCAGGCGTCAAGTTGTCTGCACATTTCTTGATAAGGCTTTAAGGAACTGAGGTGGACATATACACATTTAAGGAAGACTTCTGATATGATACATCCTTATTTCACACAATGCAGTCTTTTCTATAACTAAATCAGGTGGGTCAAGTGTGGTTTGTGCTCATTATGAGATGGCATATTGAGAGTTATGGAGCCAAAATAATTACTTGATCATCAAAAACAAAGAATTTAGATACTTTTTTTTTTATCAAGGAAAAACAAAATATACATCACACCCTGCTTCTCAAGTCTAAATATTATGAATGTATTGTATCTTTGTAGCCAGTTAGAGATGTCACAATTTGTCAAATAACTGTAAAGATAATATACAGATGAAATAATATTGCAGCCCTGATGAGTTATTAGAACTAGATCTTCCTAAACATTTCGCTAAATATACAAAAATGAACACACAGGAAGAAGATTTTAAAAATTGCCTTTATTTCCCTGACCCTTTTTCTCATTAAAACATGTCAAGTCGACATCATCTGTACCTGTCTGATTTAATCCATCATACTCTTAACAACATGGGCCAATAAGAAGCAAGTACTTTTTTTTCTTACCTGGGAGATGAGTTTGTTATAATAACCTGAGTAACATTGTGAGGAATTATTCATATCTAGAGCCCTATTTCAGTTATATATATAAAAGTAACAGGAACTCCTCTATCCAGTTGTTTCAGCTCATTTCTTGTGACTCATCATCATAGCAATAGGATTTCAGTGACATGAATGGGGAAAAGAAGTGTCCGCAAAGACCAGTATCTCATGAATCATTCATCCACTTTTCATTCACTGTGATCATTCCTCCTTGTAATCTCAGTTCCCGCCTTGATAGTTACTGTTTTTCTTCCATAAACTTGAGAAGTTATGGGTAAACTCAGTTCAGAGGAATTTGGCATGACATGTCTCTCTGCCATCTAAAATATTTACTGTATTCATTGTAGATTTATTACAGGGGTGGATGCTGATGCTCTGCTCTCAGTTTACTCCATAATGATGTGATGTGCCTTTATGTACCTTCCAAACAGGAGACTGTAGCTGTCAAGGTTTTCAGCACATCCCTATCCGTGCCACCCAAAGGGGGGAAAGGAGTCACAGTGTGTCTGGGGGGGGGGGGGGGGGGGGGGGGGGGGGGGGGGGGGGGGGGGGGGGGGGGGGGGGGGNAAGAATGGTCCTCATCTTCTCCCCCGATGCATGTACGGCTGGGTGTCTGCACGGGAGAAGGGGCCACATAATCACCCACAGCGCTCCAGATAGGACCAACTGCAGTCGGCCAGGGGGAGCACGTGGCTTTGTC
>JANJYP010078494.1:0-19612 GCA_024605115.1 Rastrelliger brachysoma
TTTTTTTTTTTTGTATAGTGGACAAAAGCAGTTTCACTTCCTCATCCTGTCTGTAGGCCTGTAGGTTATGTTGTGTTCCTTACAGGGGGATAGGTCACCATATGCCATGAGCTGCTGCAAATATGAAGGTTTTCACTCCAAACAAAAAACATCAGGTGATTTCTTTGCTTCCCTCTTCTAAATGGTGAACTGATGATCAATGCCATCATTATAGTGAAAACAGTCACACTCCCAGTCCTTGTGGCACATGTGTAACTATCCCTGCCTTAGAGCCTGAGTGATGGCTCTGATCCTTTGAATGTTCTGGTCCATTTTGCCATGGTAAGTATCTTTAGCCCAGAGAACCTGGTCCACTTAGTACCGGTTCCTTCCACTGTGCATCCTAGTTTCCTGCACACTACTGAAGCATACTGAGTTTATGGCTGCCAGGGTTTCCTGTCCTTGCCTTTCTGATCAGGAATGTGTTTGTAACGACACTTGTCCCCGAAATGGCAGCCGGTGGTTCTCCAGAAGTAACACTCATCTCCATTCACTGGGCCACGCCTTCGAGGTCTGCACAGATGAAGATGACAGACACCACAGAAGCACATTAAGTATAAAAAAAAAAAAACAACAATAATAAAAACTCTGATTTCAGCAACCTGGACAAAAAGTGCTTCTTACCCAGCTGCTGCCCCTGCCTGCTGTGCGACAGCGAGACAGGTCTTAAGTGGAATAGGGAGGACCCTCTGAGTGCGACGGTCAGGATAGCGCACCACTAAACGTGTGTTCTCAATGCAATAACCCTGTGGGGGGAGGGGGCATATTTGCAATTTAAAGGCTTTAATACTTTTATTTAAACCAGCTTCAACTGAGAGAGGAACCAAACAAGTACTCACATTTAGTTTCTCCATTGCACGAGCTGCCATGTTTGCATTCTTGAAATTGACAAAGGCACAGAATCTCTCATGCAGCACACGGATACTCTCTATTTCACCATACCTACAATGCAAAGCCAACAACTTAACAAACAAATCAACAACCACATTGGTTAAATATTAAATGCTATGAATGAATTTAATGAATTGTTCAATCCAGTTATTGAATTAGGAGCAGGAATAATGATCTTTTATTAACTGACAATTAATTACATTTTAAAAAGGTCCCATAGGTGATTCTCAGTTAGCTCAGTTGTCACATTTCCTACCCAGAGAGATGGACAAGGGCTTCTGAAGGAAAAAGAGACAAATGTGATTCAGAACAATAAAACAAGAGTTCAGATGTATAATTAGGGGTGGGCAGAATACACAGTATGAGATATAAATTTGGACAGCGGTAGAGATTTTGATTATACTGGCCTATTGCAATAGGTTATGACATCATCAAATTGCTTTAAATGCATGAAAGAACTTGTTAAAAAAAGACCGGTGCATCGTCCATAGTCAGGCATATCCCAATTCTCTGGGAAGTTCTGGGAGTCTACTGCATACTGATAGCAGCTCCCTGACACCCGCAAATGAGATTCAATCTCCCAGAATCTAGAGCGAGCAAGAGCATGCGGTAAAAAGTGATTGCATGTGTGTAATAGATCATGTAGTATGCTACGTGATCAATTACACACACGCAATTGATCGTTTTAACCAAAAAAAAAAGAGACTACTACCGCCTTCTGACCAAGCTTTAATAAATAAAACAAAGTGACCTACCCTGGCAGCACAGCTGACTGATCTTGGTTCCCAGCTGCAAAGCAAAAACAAAAAAATGTCCAATAAACTGAATATACAGAAAATAATCAGAATATGCTTTAACATAAAGCATATTCTGAACATGAATTCTCTCCATTCTAGTATTTACATGTGAGCTTACCCCTGGCAGCATCAGAACAAGATGCCAAAACAGCCTGCACAGTTGAGAATTTCTCCAACAGTAGGACACTTTGCCCTTCATCAAATCCAAGCTCCTGATGACAGGGAACAGACAGATAATTTCAGAAAAAATAAGCACAAATATAACAAAATACAGTCGGCTGACTTAAGCCTTAAGAGTCAAGATGATTAACACCAAAATGTTACTTCTAAAAATGCACAGTTGATGAGGCTAAGAGTATTTTTTTTACTAATGGCTGAGACTTTATTTACAAGTGTATTTACCATTAACTGCAGCACTTTGCAGTTTAACAGGTCGGTGACAGCCTCCTCACAGTCTTTGTCCAGTTTTAGCACCTGCTCCATAGCCTTCTCTGCCTCACTGTACCGCTACAATGAAGATAATCAGTCACACAGTCATTAGTAATTTTTATCGTATAATTAAGGCTTGTGTGAAGATATTAAGTAACTATTTCTTTCAATATAATTCCCACCTTCATGCCCATGAGAGCACTGCCCTTGCGGAAGTGTCCTTTGGGCCAGTCTGGTGCCAGCTGAATGGAGCGTTCAGCATCTGCCAGGGCCTGAGGATACTGCTCCAAGCAGTAATAGCAATAAGAACGATTCCCAAAGAACCTACGGGATGTTAGTTTTGAAAAGTAAAAACATAATGTTGTTACATGTGTCTGAAATGTCTCTATACTCTTAATGAGCAAGTAAGGATCATGAGTGATGTACCTGTAATCCTTTGGGTCACATTTAATGGCTTCTGTAAACATACTGACAGCTTGCGAATATTGCCCCTCTTGCACAAGCTTTATCCCTTTTTCTGCAAGAGAGAAAAACATGCTTGTAAATAATTCTCTGATGAGTCAGTGGCCTGAGGGATCACCTACACTGCAGTGCCACATGCTGACATGTTTGTACAAACAAATGCGCAATCAATAATTTCCTTTAGGGCTTTGTATCACTGTCAATGAATAACTAAAAAATAAATAAATGATAGTTTAAATTACCCATTATACAGCTATTGTTTTTACCTGTCAGTGATGCGCTTTTCTTGGTCATGGTGTCAGTTCCATTTGTCTGAAAGAAAATTATTTTCATCAGCTCATATTCACAGCAGTGAAAATGTATTCAGTTATCCAGTTTTTAACATTTAATGAATAGACCATGCTTTTTAACTTTTCAAATCAAATACAATGTATATAAACACATTTACTACAAAAGTATATAATTACAAAAATGCTTATCTGTATTTTATTCAAAACAATAAATATACTTTTTGTTAAAGGTCCTATTTTGTCATAGACAAATGCTTAATGTAATAAATTAGGCTAATCAAAATACACATGAAAATTGTGTAACCTTCATCCTACAGCTGAGGTAGAATACTTGTATCAGGGTTTCCCACTGCGCTTTAAAGTCAGGGCAGCCGGCTTGACAAAAACTGACCCCCGCCTTGACTATAATATTCTACCACATCCACGCGTGCATAGAAAAAATAAAATAATGTGGCATCGTGATTGCATTTATATATTATTGATCATGTAGAGTGCACATATGTGTATGAGACTGTGCACGTGTGAGAGACACCGCATGTGAGAGAGAACCAGGCCGCTCTCCTGGGATAGACACCAGAGGACCGCAGGCCAAATCCCACAGCTGGATTCTGAAATTAATTAGTTTTTTCCTTTTGGTGTGTGACTTACAGCGTCGCTCCCGGTAAGATGTCACTGTGCTCATATCAAAATCCTCTACTGAAGTGAAGTCCAACAATGTGCAGACAGAGCGGGAAAATGAGGACCCACAATTGAGGCAAAATATCTCTTTGGTGGTTGAATGTGGAATAGGTGATAGGGAAAAATGTGATTTTACTGAATTTTATTTCACCTCCCCCACCACCACCGTGACTAACTGATTTTCTGCAGGAAAGCCTGCATACATACACACACACACACACACACACACACACACAGAGTTTTACAGGCTTTTGCAATCTAAAGTCTATTTTTCTACACGACAGACTTTGGACCTATCAGAGGAACACACTGCTGTGGACAGTTATGACATGAGCTCTCATTACATCTACACTGATCACACAGTATCTATCAGCATCCATTTACCTCTCTTCTGTCTTCATTCTCCTTGTTTTCTTTGGACTTGCGACATAATCCTTTTGGTTTGATATGGCTAGCAGCATTAGCAAAGAAGGCACTGCTCACATCCCACTCGGGTTCCTGTGGGAAACAGAAAAACATGCATTACTGACTTTCAGTCATGTGCCATCCAGGCCAATAAAAGTCTGTAGGCTTGGATTTCAAACTTTTACCCCACCAGCTGACTGATAGATTTCCACAAGAGATAGAAAAATTTACTGGTGACGTCATCTACTGTAGTGTTCAGTTGGAATTAAAACCTGCCTACTCATGACAGTGGATTGCTAATGCCTGGGACACTGCCTGCCTCTACTTAATTCTTGCAGTTTACACATGTGTAGTTTCCACACATACAGAGTTGCTACTGTGATGGTACAACTGGGAGTTTGACTTTGGTAATGGTCATCTATGATAGAATGTGTCATATAATTTAGACCGAAAAAAAGTTAAGCATGAGCTGAATTATGATTAACAATATGTGAGGTGAAAGTGGCTTTCAGCCATAGTGAAAGTCTCCTGAGAACACTTAGGCTTCCTGGTTAAATACTGCAACGTAGAAAGACAGGTGGGTAAAATGAGCACGGTGTGCCGACACTGTTCAGCAACACAACACGAAGGTTGAGTAAAACTAAACAGTGCTCCATGTTGGAACTGTTATTGCTGCACTTTACTAGTTGAAAAGTTTAGTTAAAAGCTGTTTACAAGGATTTTTTTTTTTTTTACAGAATTTCATACGTTTGTTGTTTGAGAATTTTATTTTACTTATTACCAGGCAGCATTTTGCATCTATTTCATTTTTCTGTTTGTAAAAAACAGTAAGTTGTTGCAGTAATTTGTTGGTTTACAAATAATAAACACCCACATAACCAACAAGAAAATTTAGGTTTTGCATTTTGTTCCCATACTGTACTGAAAATGAACCGAACCATGACCTTAAAAATCAAGGTATGTACCGAACCGAGAATATTGTGTATCGTCACACCCCTACTATCAACTGATCATTCTCACTGTCTGTTGATATGTATCTCTTGTGGATTGTGTGGCTGCTTTAACCTGTTAACATGAGTGGTGGATTATAAAATAAGAGGTTTTCTCAACACACACTTTTTGCTGTCTACCCCAGGCGTAAGAAACAGAGGATTTAATTTTTTTGTTCTCACCTCTTCAGCAGATCTGGCATGAATCTTCTGTTGCCCTTTGATTGCTGAGGGAGCTGTGAGAGGAGTGGTATCATGTTTGTGTGAGGCAGCTGACTTTGCCTCCTTTTTCTCCTCCTTTTGCACTTGTTTTTCCTCTTCAGCGTTAACCTCTGCTTCAGATTCACTCTCATCCAATTCAGATTCTGCACCTCCATCTTCATCTTCGTCATCCTAATGTATACCACCATGTAAATATCCAGCTACTCACAACAAAAGGCAAATGTACAATCCCAGAAGAAATGTGACTTTTACCTGTTCAGCATTCTCATTTTGCTTAACTTGCTCCTGCTTCTTACGTTTCCTACGGCGCTGAAATAGATTCAGTACTTTAGACTTCAGAATATACGAGACTTCATCATATATTGCTTAATTAACTCTACTTATTAAAAGGTACAACAAGTAAGACTTTTAAGGGGTGTAGCATGTGTGTGCTTACCTTCCTCTTTGCTCTGCGTCGCTCTGCTCTCCGTCTGACTTTCTCTTCCTCACTCAGATCTTCCTCTCCATTTAATGGATCCTGAAACACACACACAGTTGATTATGACACTTTGGACCTTCACCCGTACAGACTTGACAATGCCTTGTCAGCCTGACCCCAATTTTTACCTGTAACAAAGTGGCATCATCACTTGGGTCAGGGGTTGCGGCACTACAGTCCATCTGTTCTTCTTGCTGCTGGACAGGGGGGCCTGTTGAGAAATACACCTGATTGAGCCATCTGTTACAGTCTTCCTTTGCTACATTCTGGGAGCAGATATATTGTCAGTTGAAACAGCTCTATCCATCTGTAATGTGTAGCTGTTCATGTTTGGCTTTGCAACACATCTTGACCAGAACATCTTTACCAAATTAGATTTTATTACCCTGCGCACTGAAGGGAAATAATCCTCCAACACAAAGTGCATAACGCTTTGTGCCTATGAAATATGAGAAGAGAAACATAATCATTTGATCAAATAGCACAACTAGGCCCTTTTTTCTGCTTCTTTGTCCACTGCTTTCACTGGTTGTCAACTGTACAGAGAAATCATAGACAGCAAGCATCCCTTATATAAAAAAAGAGGATCTAAAAGATGTTTCAGAGGGAAGTGACTGTACATCTCTAAGAGGACTATGAATTTTGTAAGTACCTGGCCAGACAAAAAGTACTGGTTTTCTGGATAACAAAAAAAAAACAAAAAAACAAGATCCTTCTTCTCTATTCACATTCAAGTGTAAACACTAACCTTTGATAACAAAAAGCAAAATCTTAATGGCACTGGGTGGAGACAGGAAAGATGACGTAATGGTTTGTCCAAAAAAGAGCCAAAGAAAGATCAACATTGGGCAAAAATGTTCACAGAACAGAAAATCCCTCGCTGAGATTAATTCAAGTTGTTTCAGTAAAGTTTTCAGGAGGAATGTTTACTCTTCTTTTTTTTACTACCACAAGTCTTACATGCATCACACAGCTGCCTAGTCTATTGCTTTTTGAAAAAAAGAAATAATATATTTTCTTAGAAACTTGGTTGAAAATTGACAGAAAACAACCACTGCCCTAAATGTGGTGTCTGTGTGTGTGTGTGTGTAGATCAGATCAAACCAGAACCCTGTAGTTGGTTTAGTCTCAATGGGCAGCAGACAAACGAAAGGACAAAAAGGAAGCAAAACACTGGACCATGTGTGAACTGATGTGGTGTCAGATTTCCATTTGTTCAGCAAAGATTTCCTGAGTAGTGACAAATTCATACTTGGTCTGTGACTCATGTTGTGACTCGTGAAGCATGGGATTGATTGCAGCACTTTCAGACCTGTCTTGCATATTACATTTCTGGTGGCAAAATGAGAAGACAAGCTACGACTGGGCTTCCTCATTCTCTCTGTATATATCTTCAAGGACTCTGCTAAATTGCACTAAAATATATTTACAACAAAAATATCTATCTAATCCTTCATCCATGTGCAATGTATTTCTCTGCATATGTGGCACTATGACTAGCTGGCTTTGGTTAAGAGTCTACCATCTCAAACATGCATAGAAAGTCGAAAAGGAATTTCAGCTGTCTGAATCTGGCTCGCTACTCACATATCAGGACACCACCACTACTAAAGCACAGCTCCATCCCATCAGCTGAATCTTGCCTTTTGTTAAATCTGTATTATAAAGGAATGTTCTCTTAACAATTAAATGATCCAAGATCTGTGGGCAAAAGCAACAAAAGAGTCTCTGTCCCCCTCCCTAGAAGGAGACTGCCTAAATTAGCTTTGAGCTGAAAGGTGAGCTCTTTCCACAGGAATGCAAAATACAATAGTGTAACATCATGGACTGGAACTTAACACATGATATCAGTCTCTTTCTTTGATTATCAACATGGCATGACCAAAATAAAATTTTAAAAAAACCCCAACATAACCTTATCTTGAAAACTATTGCTACAAAGTCTAGAGTGAACTGACTGGTAAGTGAGTCATCAGTCACCTACAACAAGTGCAACAGCTGCTGGTGCAGTTTAGCCTATACACACACACACACACACACACACACATACACACATAATATATACACACATACATATATATACACACACAATATATATACACACACACACACATATGCATACACATATATACATGTCTGCTAACATTTTTAAAAAGATTGTAAACAGACTTAACTACAAGATTTATTTAGACAAATACAGTATATTATAGTTGGTATAATTAATATTAATTAACGATCAAATGTATATGATGCTCAGCCCACTTTGATATAGTTTTAACATTAACTCTGTAAACTTGATCTACTGGCTGTACTGCGAGGAAACACACTTGTATGGAAAACCAAGAAGAGGAACAAAACGTGGGCACATGATTGTGTTCAAAAAGGACACATACGAGTTACTAATGTAAAATAGCCTGAGGTGAACCACAGATTTTGGGTTACACAGCTTTTGTCACCTATTTGAGGCATTGCTATCATACCAACATGCACAAGAGAATGCACTTCACACTCTATTAAAACCACATTAGTTTTGGCTTTTTGAGAATACATCTTACTCTATAAATCACACCCTAGCTCAGTTTTTCTGTTATTACTGGTTTCATGAGTTAAAAGTACATTTCAAAGTGTCGTTCGGATACGTTAATACACCAACTTGATGGCACCGACTGCGCAAACTTGGAAGTGGTGCAAGCAAGGGTGTAACTGGCAGGAGGGGAACTTTCATTGTCTGACCAAGAACTCAATTTGACGACCAAAGTCATTGCTTATAAGTTGTAGCACAAATAACAACTTAACCATCCACCTGTGAAATGATTATCCAAACTTTCATTGTCACACGCGGTTCATTATCGATTTAACTTGTGGTTAAGAGTTGAGAAAGTTTTGAAAAGTGGGACGTTTCTTACCGCTCCCGAGTCCCAACAGCCTGCATATGTCTCTGGTGAATTTCATGAGCGCAACCATCCAGCATTATCGTGTCAAATATCCTACCAAAAATATTTAAGCGTGTATTTAGAGTTAGTGTAGACACGTTTGAAACATTGGCACT
This sequence comes from Rastrelliger brachysoma, assembly GCA_024605115.1. Taxonomy (NCBI): domain Eukaryota; kingdom Metazoa; phylum Chordata; class Actinopteri; order Scombriformes; family Scombridae; genus Rastrelliger; species Rastrelliger brachysoma. The sequence goes on from JANJYP010078494.1 coordinate 8,730, forward strand.
ATAGGTATCGAATCTGCGGGAATCTTAGGTGGCTTAGTCCACCACTTCCTGAGCGTCAAACACGACGCTGACTCCACCCTGAACAGCGTCTTAAAGGCACAGGATACCGTTATGAAATTCACACTTTCATGCACTTTGTCACAAAGAAAAGCTAAAATATTATCTGACTGATCCTCAGACAAAAAATCTTATTGAATGAGAGTCTGCAGTCTAATTTGCGCCAGTTTAAGGGCTTTTGAGAACCACTGTATTAAACCATGTAATACAATTTTTATTTATGCCTTTCTTGGTATGTCAAGTAATATCAAATTACAGGTTTACTCTTAGGTACTTTTGAACTGAAGCTATGTATAATGAAAGGGTAGAGGTTCACACTTTTTTTTTTTTACAATCAATAGTCAGGTGCCCAAGATTGATCCAAGTTCTGCCTACATGATGACCCTCTCTGTAAATTAAAGTGACACAGGACAAAATCCACAGTCCTCATTCAGAGCAAAAATGCATCTTAAAAGTTTATGTTAAGTTAATATAATGCTGCAGCCATTTGACTAAGTTGAATAAAGTGGTTTTATTTTTAACTTTGGAAGATACTGACTTGTTTTCAATATTTTGGAGATTAGCTAAGCTATAAATTAACTAATATAAATTAAATATATTTTCATACTGAAGGAGGATTTTTTAGATATTGCAATTACCTTGCATTATGAGGTGATCTGTGAACAGCCGGTATGTACAGGAAGAATCATGACAACAAGAAAAATGTGTCAGTTTTCATTTAAGAACCTGGTTGTTGTTTTAAGATAGACTTGAAAAATTGAGAATTAGTCCTTTAAGGAACTGTATTCGGTAGAATATATTAACTAAACTAATATTTAAGCTATGTGATTAGGGAACACTGCTCTGTGGACACCTAAAATCAATCTCAGTAAAATAAAACCACTGGAACCACAGTCACTTTGCATAGTTTGAAGATGCACCACATGCACTTGAATGAATTTGAATTTATTCATACAAAGTTGTAAAAAGTTCCATTTTGCATAATTTGTTACAGTTGTTTATCTCACAGTGGCAAGTATAGGTTATTTTAAAAATACATTCTTGTTGTATTGGTATCACAGATTTTCTGCTAGATGATTTCATAAATAGTGTCACACCTGACTTTAGTGTGGCAGTACTGTTCTAATGTTTAGTATTAAGAGTAATGTCCTTATTTTCCACCAATTAGATGGCCTATTGAGATCATTATTAAGTCTCTCATTGTCTCTTTGATCATGTCAGCTGTGTTATTAATGAATCAACATGTATCCCCTTCAGATATATTTACATACAGGATGCACAACATGATATGGTGCAGCTGATCAGATAGCTGGAGTGGGTGTTGAATGTTATCATTCAAATTATTCAAATTCAAACAAATCAGACAAAGGAGAGCTCTAAGTTTTCATTGACATTTCAGGTCAGCCATGGCAATAAGTGCTGCATTCCAGCCGGGAGACCCCATCACACCACCACCTAAAGAAACAAATACATAAAAGAATTGGTCTCATTCTGTTCAGGGGACTCATAAACCATGTGTTTGGCTACATGACATTATGTGACTTCTTTATCGTTCACAGTCAGGATAAGATCTCATCCAAAGGTCCAAAGGTTCCTTAATTACAGTATGTTGTTCTAACACAAGACAACATGATTAGATGATTATACTCATACTACTCCACACCATATGCAACAAACAGCCACATTTCCTCAATTCTGCAGAGAAGCCAGAATTAAAAACAAACCTGGATGACATCCACTGCCGCATAGATACAGCCCTTTTATTGGTGAACGGTAGTCTGAGAGAGAGGGTAAAGGTCGTGCTAGGTAGAGTTGGTCCAATGACATTGATCCATGAAAGATATTCTGAAAAGACCCAAATGTTTCTTTTAGTTTGTTGATATACATTCTTTCTGCAAAAAGTCAATTTGTGCTGTTTGTTTAATTATGCCATCAGCATAAAGTTATAATCAACAAAATACTAGCAAATACCATACAGAGAGTGGTGTGATGTGAACTTTGATACTAACTCATGAGCTGTAGTAAAAGTGCCTGTCACAATTAATAGCTTATATAACAGGTCTGTCCCTAAGTGGACAGCAAATGAAAGAACATTGTTGAGGACGCAAATTACTTCCTCATCCAGTGAACATTTGATTGTGTCAAACAAATCAGCTGTGTATCAACATTCAAATAGCTGCTCAGTTCTACAATGTCCGCTGTATGTACCCCTCCAGTGAGCCCAAAGATCCTCTCCAGGTCTGGTGGAGCCAGAATATCCCTGCCCACCACTGACTTTTTGAACCCAGGGGCGTATTGCTCCACCCAGTCAAATGCTGAAGAGGCAGACAAAGACATATAGGTGCGTTATCACTGTTCACACTGTTCAGTTCACATTTAAATACTCTTTTGCTGTATTTGCATTTTGGAAAAATGGAAAAAATTTGTGGAAACACAGACCAATCATTACTTTTGAGACACTGAAAGACATTTTTGAGGAATTTTAAATTTATGGGAATCTCATTTTTTGGAATGAATATCCTTAAAAAATATGTGTAGACTTTTGTTCTATTTGTAGTCTTGGACCACTCTGTTTCTAACCCGTGTCTGCATAGGCCTCTCTGTCCTGGTCTGTCCACTCCCTGCCTTCAATGTGGTAAGGGGTGAATTGGGTGAACAATGACACCACGTGACAACCAGGGGGAGCCAGAGTAGGATCCAGCACAGAGGGGATAGTCATCTCGAGCATGGGCCTGGAGAAAATAAGATAAGATGAGACACAATTGGGAGTGGAGTGAAGGGTGGGACAGCCGTTGACAAGAAGTCATGGTAAGAAAGATGGTTGAAACTCCAGCTGGGGGATATACAAGATTGTTCTTTTGTCACTTCTGATACAACTGCTGGTTGAAGGACACATATTAAACTACAAGCTTGCAAAAACAGTACTATCACTTCACACCTCATGCTCACTACTTATTCAAGTCTAAGGGTGAGATAAGAATATATGTACAACCCAGGCTGTGGAGGAAATATCTACACATATACAGTACAGGTAAAGCACATAATCTCATAGTTTTAATACATACTGTACATGTTGTAAGGAAAGACATTTTAATCTTAGCATTCAAAATTTTATTTTACTTAATGCAATAAGTGGTATTTGTTTGCTGATGTGAGGTTAATCTCTAATCTACTACAACACACAAAATGTAATATTTTTGCTACAGTAGGGAAAGTATGACTAGTTTTGTATGACATGAAAAGATGTTTATACTATTACATTATCTGAAACATGTTCCTCTCCCTGTAGTATTTTTTGCATGGTTAGCTAATCATTTCTGCCAAATGCCATAAAAGTAAATGGTTGAGTAATTAAGTTTTATGTGTTTCATGTGCTCACATATGTAGGAATGTGTAGATATGTGCACCTTACTGAAGGACGTCCATTCATGGCCTCTTTGTAAGCAGTCTCCAATACGTCCACACTTTCACAGTTGAGATGAATGGAGCACTGATGGTGTGGTCCAGGTTTATCATCTGGTGTGGGCGATGCTAGGAAGTTTGGTAGCTTGTCTACGGCCACTGTTTAGAAGACAACAAAGAAAATCATACATGAAATCAGTGTTTGCTCTAAGATTATGTATAATTTTCCTAACACCTTAACACTTGAACACTGCTTCCTTGTTTATGGTACGCATATTTCTGATGCACTGGTCTATGTTCAGTCATTTCTTAATATAAAAATGTAAAAAAATAAAATTAAAAAAGCTCTCATTGTACCTATGCCTAGTTAGAAAAAAGCATCTACCAAATCGCAAAATGTAAATGTTTGGCACAGTAGTGATACTTGAACTACATTTACAACAACTCTCATACAGTATACAGTATGCAATCTCTTTAACCTGAAGTTAAGATTGTGAAAGTAAAAGGCATGAAGACTATCATAAAGTCTAAAAAGCAACACACCAAAAAAGATCTGTTAAATAAGGACTTCCTGAGTAATAAAGCCCTACAGTTCAGGCACAACTAATTAGTAAGCAGGGAACTACAAATAGCAACACATGGGAAGTTGAAGAACTCTCAACAGCTTCTTAGCAGTGTGTACTTTACCCAGTTTTATAATACCCCAAACTTTGAAACTTGTGTTTTCAGTACCAAGATCTTAGGCAATGACCTAATCTTACACTGTAATAATATACACTCTACAGGAGTGGAGGGCTAAAGAGATGATCCCTGCAGATACACTATATCTGTTTGTGCCTTAGTGTTGATTCTCTGTTATCTTATACCTTTCCATTTTTTTTGCAACTGTGATTAGTGGTTCAATATGACAACACCAGAACTATTGTGCAGGTATGATTAAAGGAAGCAGGTTTTAATCTATACATGTTCAGAATATGGGTGGGGAAATGTTTGCACTGAGCTAAGATAATGAGCCCAGCAGCTTGTAGCTTAAGAGACTTTTTTATTATTCTGATCGCGAGAGCCTTTAAAGGATAAAGTAATCTGAAAAACATAAGATCATGATTTGAGATTAGGATGTCAAATACAGAAAAGGTTTTACCGTTGATTTTGGTCACAGGTGAAGTGTAATCTATCTGATCAACAGCTTTAATGAACTCTGGACGGAGGGCACCCTACAAAGAACACAGGAAGTTAGAATAAATAAATAAAGCAAGTTGCTGCAATCCATACATATGGCAGTTTTTTTCTCCATTACCTGTGGCATGAGTTTCTTGAAGGTGACGTATGGAGTGGCATTTGAAAGAACAACTTTACTGTGGATCTCAGTGCCATCTTTCAGCACCACTCCTCCAGCAGCACCATCAGTGCCAACTAAGACCTGTCCTACATCCTGCCAATGATACACATTTTATATACATTGAGACCAAAATACATATAGAATGATGTTTTTCTATTTAAATTGTAATTACCCCTGCCTTCATAGAAATAATGAAAACCATTGTACCTTCTCAGTGAAAATATCTACGCCATAGGATTGAGCAGCACTAGCAATAGCCTTGGACACGCCTCCCATGCCTCCTTCCACATAACCCCATGCTCCCTTCTCTTTTTCCAACTCTCCCATCACATGGTGCAAAAGCACATACCTTCAAAATGAGGCCATAAAAATCACAGTTTTAGTGATTGGTTTAATTCTATGCAATCAAATTTATTATGAATGTTTGTTTGCCAAACGGTGCCCAAAAATGAGTCTCACCCACTACCAGGATTATAGGGACTGGTCATGGCTCCAATCACAGCATCAGTAGCTAATGTTGCTCTCAGTGGTTCAGACTCAAACCACCTATTAAGGATCTAAAATGTTTAAAAAATCATAAATTAGTTATGATGCCATTAATAGATAACAGTATGTAATGCCAAACTATGTGTTGGCTGCAACAAACCTTCATTATTGGTGCAGTTACAATCTCATAAAAGTCTGGAATATTTCTGCCCAATTTCAGACCTTGCAAGAGAAAGAAATGAGTGCACTATGAATACTGTGTTTATCAGACATCTAAACAGAGTTAAAAGTTATTTCCCCAGGCATGCATCCACCAACACACCGCATTTGATAATAGGCATAAGTGTTTTAGCTGCTGCCAGTCTCGTCCTCAGTGATCCGGCAGTAACACCTGGAATGTCTACAGGAGGGGCATCCAGAAGAGGGTGGATAGCTGCAGCTAGCTTGTCAAGGTGTTCAATAAAATCAGGAAAAACCTGGGTATGTCAAAAAAAGATGTGTCAAGATGTCGGTGAGAGTAGGGGAAGAGGATGGAATCATTTTACTCTGGTAGAGAAATAAAAGGAGTTATTTTCCAGTAAAGATACCCTGACAAGAACAAAAATATGTAAACATTCAGATGTATAAAGGATATTCAATAGTATCTAAATCACCTTTGCATCCTTCTCTGAAAATTTTCCAATCTCCTTCAGGTTCATGGTGAGATCTGCACCCAGAGTTAGAGACCTTGGTGGGGCACCCCTCACTCCTTCCTCCAACATTGGAGTGTAAGCATGGGGGTCCCGCATATAGACCTTCAACCCATGTTTCTGAGGACAAATGCAGAACAATAAACAAAAGTTATATGACATATTAATATATATTTTTTTTTAATTAAGAGCAGCAAGGAAAATAATTTCAATATCTCTTCGATTCTGCTGAATAGATGAATTTATGCAAGGATGCATTAATTAATGATGTTTTTTTTTCTATGCTTACCTTGAGCTCCAAGTCTGCGTATATATGGGGGCGTAACAAACTGAGCAAGTAGGAACACCTGGAGAAGTGGAAACCTGCACATGAGAGAGTTATTATTCTTACAGGATAAAATCATTGTTAAAATATAAAAAAACATTCTATCCACATCATTTCACACAACTGTGTGTTTTAAAATGTGTGAATAAACAAACATGTAAAAAGAAAAAGCACAAAACTGTGCATTGGCCAGATGACACACTGACCATGTTCATTCAATCTCTCATAGCTTCTTTGCTTGTAGTTAGTCGTTCATTACAAAATTAAATTTCATCTACCATTAAAGGTTGAGTTCACCTAAATTAAAGCAAAAAATATACAGTACTTATAACAACACATATTTTCTGTGTTTGTAATCCATACAGAATGCTGTATATGTTGTCATCTGGATCCAATAGAAAGTGGTTCTGACTATAGCAACTATGTGGCAAGACAATATTAGCACTAGATAGAGATACTGATGTATATCAAATTTAGGTAAACCAGTCCTTTAAGAATTGGATCAAGCCAAGATAATTTCCCAGCCAGAGGCCTCCATACCAGGGAACAGCTCCTCAGACACAGCTGCTCCTCCCACCAAATGTCTGCGTTCCAACACTGCTGTCTTCACTCCTCCTTTCTGAAGATAGGCAGCCTACACACAGACACACACACAGACACACACACACACACACACACACACACACACACACACACACACACACACACNAAGTCTATTGCAACAAGCAGGTTTAACTAATTCTGACACTAACCCAGTACTCTGAGTTGATGAATGCTGTCATTAAAACTCAAAGTTTTCAGTTCCCAACCAGGTGATCTGAGTTAAGCGCAGGTGATGTCATGCTGTATAAAATTTGAATGTGAAGGCAAAACCCCATGTTCAAAGAACTACCTGATAAAATACTGTGAAATTAAAGCCCCCAAAAAACATTTTCAAAAAATCATCAACGTGCAAAGGACCCACTACTGACTGAGTAAATGAACTGAGTTCTCAATGGCTTGGTCAGTGAAAAATCTGATTGCTGTTATGCAAATCATCAACATCCATATGCCAAAAAGTATCCAAGTAAATTCACTCAGGTGCTATAGGTTACTAATAGTTATGAGGTACACACAAGATATCTTATCAACAAATAAAATATATATGATGTACAGAGCAAACTATTCAGCAGCATTTAAACCAGTTAAATGTGTTACATCATGGACAGGCCATTGTGTTCATAATACTTATACACTTTTACTTAAATACATTTTTGAATGCAGGACTCTAACTTTTAACAGACAATGGTTAGTGTGGTATTAATAGTTTAAAGTTTTAGTGGTAGTACCACAACTGTACTTCCAGTACCAATACCAATGTTCTAACTTAAATTAAACTAAACTAAATTGAGTTTATCTAGGGTCCATAAAATCACCAAGCCACCCTGTCTTTACCCTGCAGCTGAACCACAGACACAGTATATGTTATAAAATAAAAAAACAAACAAACAAACAAACAGATATATGAACTTACTGCCACCAATCCGTTGTGCCCTGCAATGAAATTTAAAAAAATGTTTAATGTAAATTCTCAAAAGTCTAATGCTCAACTTCACCTGCCAATAATTCAAATTCGGGTTTTAGTTTCATTTTTGTCAAGAAAGAAGATGTAATAGGTGCTTGTTCACATATCGATGTGCATTACAGTTTTCATTCATATCAACAAAAGGCATATGCAAGCATGAGTGAAATCACTTTTTATGTGTTCAAACTTATGAACTCTGCACTGCAGTCATTTTTAAGTTCAATAAGTTCAAAGTTGAACAATTCAAGGATATGTGCACTGCTTTTATCCCGCAAAGCATTTAAATACATGCAATGCACAAGAGCCAGATCCGAATCACTCCTCTCAAAGGGAATTTATCCAAATGATTCATCTTGATCACTTTTGCAAAAATAGCTGGAACTTTGACCAACACCACAAAGTCCGATGTGGTTGTTATGGCATAACTGTGTTTTCTGCACTTTTCCCTGCGCACACCGATCTCACCTCCACCGATGACCAGCGCGTCATACTGGGATTTTAAAGTAGTGTGATTGGAACTGAATCTGGACCAAGTCACTGTCCGCACTGCAGTCACAACCCTTCGTCCCCGATTAGTCCACACCGTTGCAGCCATGGCAGAAGTTTGAAGAAACTTAGATCCAACCTCTGATTAGGTCCCTCCCACTTTGCTCTTGGAGCCGCGTAAAGTAGATCCGGGTTTTCTACATTGTGGAATGACACCCACTACTCGTAAAATACCTGGACTAGGGGGCGAAACCCCATCATTGATAAATGCTGTGTAGTTCAGTGGAGTCATGGGCCATTTGTAAGCATCTGGCCACGTCATGTGCGCACAAACGTAGTCCTATAACTTTTGTAATAAATTGTAATATTTATAGCAAAGCCATCAATTTCTGTTATTTTTAGCCGCAAATGAACAACAGTGTAATTAATTAATCCACAATAGTTAATTAATTAACAGTTATATAGCCTTCTGTTATCTATTTGTTGTTTGTTTATGTGTTTGTTCATTTTTGCAGTTTAAGTTTAAGACCAAAAAAAGTCAAGAATATCAAGTAAATTTCGTTTTAGCTGCTGTCTTGTGTAAAATTTACTACAATATGAAATATCAATGAAGCGTCTGCTTGTCATTAGACAGCAGACCACCTGGTGGCACAGTTGTTCCACTAAATCCAGCTCCTTTATACTGACAACAGCTTACTTCACAATGTTCAAGCTTGTCTTAAAGCAATAATAGAGGACAAGATAAGATAGGTGGAAACAATAATAGCAATAGTGGAGATTTCTTGTTATAAACATTTCTCCTGTTCATACTAGACATAAGAAGATCCCTTTGTAATGTACTGAAAATGTAAGTGATGAGGACAACAATCTGAACTATCTGAAGCTAATATGAAGATTTGGCTGTCTATATGAGTTAAATTAAGTAAATACCATACTGCTTCATTACTATACTTCCACTGCAGTTCAATAGGGAAACACAAAGAGGGAATTTTATGCTAAAACACTACATGTGGCAGTTGATATAGGTCAGACTGGTGATTTTGGCCCGCATCATTTGCATTTGAAGAGGATCGTTTACATATTTTGTACAGTATGTTAGAATAAATACAGTAGGAAAACCTCTTTCAGTGTTTAACAGACTTGGATAAAAACTGATTTATTTTCAGCATGCCTGACTTCAGACTTTTTCCAGATTTTGGAAATTGAATATATAAAAACAAAAATTTGCGCAAGATATTGTGAAAACCATCATGTGCAGCACAGAGTACATGTAAACTGTAGAGGCCTCACATACTGTATTTACATTGTGTAGTTATTTGTAAAGGTGTTTTCACACACAAACTTAATGAAAAATACACAATAATCAAAAAGTACAGTTCAAGACATCCCCTTGGTTGGACACAAGTCATCGCACAGTAAGGGCCTATACCTTAAGAGTTTTAAGATGAGCTCTTAACACAAAATGGTTTCTTAGTGCTGCTGTTGAAGCTGTCATATTGGCCTAGTGGTTCACTTACCATGCATTAATACGATAAGAGGCCATGGATCGTTCTTTGGGCCAAAGTAGATGGTCTGCTGGTATCTATAGGAAGGAACAGTGTCAAATGCTAAAAAAAAAACCAAAAGAAAACACACACACCAGAGTATAATTATCCTCTCATCTCGACTATATAATGTGAATTTTTGACTATATTTTGCTTAGACAGTGTAAAACAATTCCTCTGGCTTATATAGACTGTGCACTCTCTTGGCTGAGGGAATGAAATGAGGTGTTATGGTGATCTAGGGTTTCCCGCTAGACCGAACATGCCTCTCCCTTGGTGTATTAGGGCAGCATTAGTTTCACAGAAGAGAAATTATCCTGATATGCTGTATGCTTGGTTTTCCTTTAAGGACGTCTGCGGACAACAGCCAGTCAACCATAACTAGATCAGAAGCAGGAGATTTTGTTCTTGTAAGCAGAAATTAACACTTCATTCCCCTTTGTCGGCAGAAATCTAACACTGCAGTCCTTGAAGGCTCTCCCAGGCAATAAAGGAGAAAATTCAATTATGTGCATATAACAGCGCCACACCAAAACACAATTACCTCATTTTCTGGAAAAAAAAGTGCCCCTTTTCCTGCAGGCAGAGAGGTTCAATGAAGATAGTAGGCCTGGAGACATTTAACTGACATCTCTGTTAAATCATAGACTGCTGCCTCAATGCAGCCCATGAAAGGTGTTACGGTGCAGAATTAATATTCAAATGTCTTAACAGTTTCTTTTGTTATTGTAGAATTTTGCCACATTGAAGACAACAATGGTATTTTAGTATTTACAATAGGTAAAATCAAGCTTACATCATATAAGAAAAATACAATTATTTTCTATATAAAAGTTCTATATAAAATTATTGTATCATTTTTTTTCTAAATAAAAAGTCAAACAAAATAATTGGGGTGTTGTATGTTTCTTTCTTTAAATGATGTGTTTGTGTGTAGTATTTGGGCATATAATACTTTGCTTTGTGGCCAATGAGTCCTCACAGCACACAC
>JANJYP010078497.1:0-12705 GCA_024605115.1 Rastrelliger brachysoma
TTGGTTAACAGCTTTCTGAAAGACTACATAAGCTACAAAAATAATTAAGATGTGATAAATCTGTTGCAGGTGATTGCTGAATTATTAAGCATATAAACTGGGTTTATACATGCTTAGTTTTACAAAGGGCTGGATTGATAGTGATGAGTGATTTGTCATTTTCACCTCTGGTTTCTGTGAATTCTGAGAAGGTTATTTCCAGGTCTACATTTTTTTTAATTAAATTGACATATCTTTGCATGATTTAAAGTAAAAAAAAAACCATGCTATCTTATACTGGCTCTTTATGTAGTTCATTAGCTCAATCTGTCTGTCATTTTAGCTCCTGTCCTTTCCTAATTCACTTTGTTCTGTCTTTCATTTTTACATGTTCACTTCAGATTGTGTAACTCTGATTGATGAACATATGACATTATAACAGTATATAAATGACAAAACCACTACAAGCATGTTATGTCTCCTTTAAACGTGCATCTCTGTGATGATTACAATGTGTGTCCTGCTTGCTTGTTCACCTCAAAAGTTGATTTCCCCCTGGCGTGATGGGAGCAATTACTAACCCGAGCAAACCCTCAGAAACCTACAGTTCACTTTATTGATAGCACATCATTGTTTTCTGTATGATAATTGAAGTTAGTATGCTACTTACTCAAAACTGTCCAGGATACTTCATATTGTATAAAGTCCCAGGACACAGCACTGACAGGCAGCTCTTCTGGGATCATTTAAATTACTAAGTCAATAACTAAAATGAGGTCTCGCCAGCGTGCAGAATATGATGAATGTGATACAACCCAAATCCCCTGTTGTAATGGGAGAAAAAATGTTTTGGAGCAGGTAATTTCAAATTATGCCCATGATGCATCTGACTGTCAGTCATTTTATGTCTTCAGCTGTGAAGACAAACTCTGGTGGGACAAATTACCGGTCTATGTCTGCTTGCATTTGTTATTCCCTTGCAGCCAATAACAGCTTTTTCCTGTGCCTACTCACTAATAAATCTTTATGACTTGTTAACCACCGCATAAGGAGCCAATTTGATACACAGGGCTCTCATCTCCTGCAAAGTGCATTATACTTGAGTGATAATACCTTTTGACAGGGTAAATATGGACACCACTTTTTCTGAAAACATAGCCTACAGGGGAATGCAGGATAGTTTTAGGATCTTAAATTAATTACAAAAGTTTTCCTTGTTAACCTGAGTTACTGTTTTGTGAAGCTGTTTCATGCTTCTTGCTTTTAATTCAGGGCTAGGAGTAACCAGGTCACTAACCCTAAACCCAACAATTTCAGATCTATTTTTAAATGAGTCTCTCTTGTTGATGCTTGTTTCAAATCAGTACTGATCCCTATCCCTCCCTTCACTCGCCCAGAGCAATTTCTGGCTACAAATCCTCTTTTCCTTTGCCCTCCAGGCCCTGTTTGTCACGGCTATTGTCTTTTTTACTCTCTAACAGGAATTCTTACATGGTGCAAGCTGTTGTTTGCTCACTCCTCGCTGGACTTCATCCAACTGACCTGACTGACCTCTCAAAAAGTATTGATCAATTGCCGGCACTTGCATCTCTCTGTCAAAAACCTCTTTTTAACCTGGTGTGATTTTCAGTCTGAGGAGGCAAAGTAACCAGAGGCAAGGTCAAGTGCAGGTCTGGAGGTGGAGAGAGGTGAGGCCATGCCTGGATTATTAGCAGGGCATGAGGGGCATGTGAAAACAAAGTGACCCATGAAGACGGCCCAAACACTCTAAACTCCCCTTCATGTGCGGAACGGTTATTAATTAAATTAACATTATTGATATTTCCAAATAAGAAAATACTTCAAATACATAGCAAAATATATAATTATAAAAAAAAAAATACCAGTATCAGCACAAAAGGGCACATCTGATCAGCTGTGTGCGTCCTCGCAGAAACACACATTGTGAGCAATAAGATGTCTTCACGCTATTCTCCACATTCCAGTCTTTGTGGTTGTTTGGTAGTCAGTTAATCGTTCATGACATTGTGTCTTCTTCTTTACTGTGAATCAGTGCAAAGCCTTGTCATGTGGGGGTTAAAAAAAGGTAACCCATGCCATGTTTGACGTAGGAAGAGTATGGACTTCAAATCAATATCTGGGTTTCTGGCAGGAATTTCAGAACAGCAGTGTTTCGGAGTAGTGGTGTGTCAGAATGGGTCAATTTCTAAATGGACGGGCGTCCCCATTATTAGGGTTAGGCCTGGGAATACTTGGATGGATGTCTTGTATTAAAAAAACAAAAACAGTTAAGCAGATAAAGAACAAACAATATAAAAAGCATATGTCATAGAGGTGGCCACAACATTTCTTGTAACTGTCCCAAGCCTCTAAATAAATACTGTGCCACAAACATTTGCTTTCTGATTCAGTTTAATCATTTTCAATAAGCCTTTCAAAATAAAGCTCCGATCCCTGTGCTTAAAACTAAGGTTAACAATGGATTAAATTCTACAAATATGTTCACTAAATAAGCCAACATAATATGAATTAAATACATTTAAGCTGCACCAGTGAATAAATCACTGCCTATTTTGGGGGGTGTCATGCTGGGAAAAACACTTTTCTATAAAGACTGGTTTATTTAAATGCAGCAGTAACTATTCCTTAACAGACAAAACAAGGCAAGGCAATAAACATTACCTTAAAAACAAAAGACATGTATATATTTACTGGGAAAAACTAATTAGATTGGGTTAATATTCAGATGGAGACTCAATAGAAAAAATCTGTATTGCAACATCCCCACCTCCTTACCCCTAATACTTTTGTCCTGGCCCTCGTCTAATCATCCAGTTGTAGGTGAAGAGCAAATTAATTGCAGTTTGTTTACTTTAAATTTTTACTTGTTTTTCTCTACATGCGAGATTTATTGCACAGTTCAGAATAGAAAGTAGAGAAAATGAAATAAGATATTCAAAAAGTGTTGTTTCTAACCAATTTGATCACCAGACTACTGTATCTACCTCTGTAGTAGCAGTATCTATTATACCTCATCATTTGACAAAGAAAACTAAGACTGAAGTTGCCAAAAAAAATACATAATGGAGTAAACTAATCGAATAAGCATTGAATAATTAAGCACCATGTATTTCAGTGTTAGTTTTGTACACTGATACAAGGTTTCCAATTATGTCTGAAGCGGACCTTTTCATTCTTTTATTCTCCTTTCTTTTCCCAGATGTGTGCACCTAGCACATCGTTGTCCACAATTGTGTCACTTTGTTTCACGCTTTGAGTAGCTCCTTTATTCCTGTTGTGTATTCCACTGTGAAACAATGGTGTCCATCAGTAAAGCACTCAAATCAAGGTTTTTTTTATTTTATTATAGCTATTGTTTGTTTTAAGTGTACTTGAATGTGTTATTTTCTAGTGTAAAATAACTACATTTCCAATACACCGAATTAGAGTTAGCCTACACACCTGCGGCTCATCCATTCATCAGTGGTCCCAGCTGCCTGTCTCACCAGATGCACCTCGTTACCTCATTTGTGCCCGTACATGTAGTCCGCACTTCTACTCCTGCTTTATTCAGACTGGACTCTCATGTAAATAGCAGCAACTTGAAATCAAATTGATACACAAGGAGCAAGCTGCTGTTTTCCACTATTGTGTGCTGCATACCCAACATTGTTCATGATTGTTTGATAAGGATTGTTAATATTTGATCTGCGCGCTATCTGGCTCTCATCATATTAAATTCATTATATTTATTGACAGAACGACTCCTAATGGTGTTGCGTGTCTGGTCTTGAGTCATAATTGATAAACCCCATATAAAGCTCAGAGGTATTATTTGAAAAACAAATGGTGATGTAGTCTTTGTGTAATACCTGTTGGGGTTTAAGCATGTGGGCTGAGGAGGGACAGTGAAAGGAGGTGAAAGGTTATATTAAGGTTATTTTAGTTTAATTGTCACTAATAAGTCTAATTAGCTTTGAGATTATCTTGTTTATTGATCTTAATGTTGAGCAGCTGAGAGTGTCTAGCTCTATAATTCCAAAATCTCCATAATCTAAAAATTTCCCATTGGTTTGACAACCTCCTAGTCCGATGTGTATTTCGAAAAAAATAAATCCTTTGCTACAACATCTCGTAGTTCCGGATTTGGGAATAGTGGAGCATCGGAGTAATAACATGGAACCGTGCTACTGGCTATAAGAAAACAAAACAAAGCGAATCCTAGGTAATGTATTAACAAGTACAGTTAGAAGAGATCACTAATGAGTTAATTAATTGTGGTCTGATTTTGTTTGATGAGCTCATTTTACAGCGTTTCTATGTTAAAACAGCTGTGAAAGTTGTAAAGACAGTGAAGGATTCAAGATTATCTTCCAGGATCCTGAGTTAACTTGAACTACTAGCATTGAGAAAACAAAATGACGAAAAAATGAAGTACAGAAATGATAAATGAAAACAATAGGTATTTTTAATCAGCTGACTGTAGGAACAATAAAAGTCATCTGGTTGGAGTAACAGAAAATAAGAATAACATTAGTGAGAACACATATTCTCTCATAACTTTTTCATTTTTCACCGAGCACCAAAGCACCATGTGGGGAAGGCTTAAGGTATTCTGCGCACTGAGCTACAGGAGCTCAACGGATCTTCACTCTATGCTAGAGAGCGTTCACCTTGTCTTAACCTCTGCTTTGCCAGGTTCTGAACTGAACTCTTGTTTTCTCGTTATTTCTGAGCAAGCCCAAAACCAGCAAGACCTCCCCGTAGTCCAGGCAAAATAGCTTTTTCCGACAAATTAATTATAACAGTTTGTTTTTCAGCCGAGATCATTTCTATGAGGCTTCCACAACTACATACTAAAAGTCCTAAAAAATCCTAGATGAGGAAATATGTTCAATTCTCATTAATCTGTGATGTCTATAAATCATGCCATGCAACAACACATCGCAATGGGACTATTTTTTTCCTTTACTCCTATCAAAATGAAACTTTACACCATGAAAGTACCCATGAAAAGTAAAGTTAAAGTTTCTTTAAAAATTGAACTTGAATACGCAAATGAGCTATACACTTAATAATTCCTATATTCAATTTTTGAATAGCTGATTTGCATATTCTAAAAATGTTACTTTTCATGTATACTTTCACTGTGTGAGATTTTATTGTGGTAGTAGTAAAGAGACATTTTAAGCCTATGCAGCTGTATTATCCAAATCAATTAGTGTATAGGCTTGGCTTGAAAGTGCTGATTTCAAACTACATGTCAGTTTTTAAATTTTGATGATAGGTCAATATAGATAGAGCTCCACCTCTGTTCCATAGGAATATAAAATCATATATCTTTCAAATTCAGACTACTGACTTCTTGCTCTGTACTGAATAAGTCCTCTGATTTTCAGTCTGATACAATTAAATTTGACCATTTCCAGCAGGCTTAGCACATTCTGATAGCTTCGAATAAGCCTACTACAATCACATGGAGCTCTATCTCTGTTCCATAGCAAGATAAAATCACACATCTTTCAACTTTCAGCTTCTGACTTCTTGCTCCAGACTACTGACTTCTTGCCCCACACCAGCTAAGTCCTCACATTTTCAGCCTGATATCATGAAATATGACCATTTACAGCAGGTGTAGCGCATTCTGATGGCTTCAAATACAAAAAAAAAAAAAAAAAAACNCGTAGCGCATTCTGATGGCTTCGAATACAAAAAAAAAAAAAAAAAAACTTTTCATGGGTTCTTTCATGATGTAAAGTTTCATTTTGATTGGAGTAAAAGAAAAAAAATAGCCCCATTGCGGTGTATTGTTGCATGGCATTATTGGTAGATATCACAGATTGATGAAAATTGAACTTTTTCCTCAACTAGGATTTCTTAGGACTTTCAGTATGTTGTTGTGGAAGCCTCATAGAAATGATCTCAGCTGAAAAACAAACTTGTACAATTATTTCCATTTATGGCTGCAAAATGAGTCTCTAAAGTAGAAATACTTGTCCTGAACATAGCCACCCTCAAACTCTAGCAAGAAGTACTGAAGCAAACAAAGTCAGGTTTTATCTAAGCCGATGATCTTTTTTTTCTAAACTTAAGGTAATTGTACTAACAGGTGAAGTAAGATAATGCTTTCTTTTCAGCTGTAACTGACTGGAGTGCAGCAGCTAGTCCATAGTTTTATGCTTTTTTTGTTGCACAGGGGTAAACTTAATGTAAGGCACAATATTTTTACAACTCCTACATTCACATCTACAGTAGCTACAGTAACTGGCTAGGAGGAAATGATAGTAGGAAATATGCGTTTTGCTTCAGGCTCTTCAGTGGGTCAATAAAAGATAGAGAAGAAAACTACCATTCTGATATTGTGCTCAGCCATTGGTAACAAATGCATGTTTTATTTGGTATTGAATATTTTTGGATCGTTTCTTCATTACAAATGTGTGATTGTAAAGACATGATAGGAAACAAGGGAGAAAGATGAAGCTGGAAAAAATAAGAATCAGATTAGAGGTACATCTAGTTAAAAAAAAAATTACAATGAAGAAAGATATATTATCATGCACTGAAAAAGTCCCAAACTAAACAGAACGGAATAATAGGGCTCTGAGAAGAGGATGACTTTCATTTAAAAAGTGTGTCCACATAACAACCGGTGACCCATTGTCAGCTCTGAACACTCTAGGCGTACACAGTCATATCGGAGGAGAGTGCGCTCCAAGCTGTTGTCAACTCAAGCTCACTTTTAACTCATTTTCAAGAGTCTTTGGTACTGCCATAGAGTAACAAACATCCCTGCTGAGCACACCTGCACGCGTCATGTGGTATCATCCTCTACTCAGACCATCATGGGACTTTTTCAGTGCATGGTAGTATATCATTTTTTATTACTCCCCAAGCTTACTGTAGCTTATACTGCATGAACAACATGCATAATATGATACAATGACAATAAATAACCAAAAGCTAGCATACTGTGAGATTTTCACTGAATTGAATAAAATAGTTTCATTTAAATAAACATTCATTGTGTGATATATAATATTGGCTGTATTTAGCAGAACTAGTTACAGTTTCTCTTTCAGCTACACGAAAAACACATTTATCAAAAGAATTTAGCAACTAGAATTAATACCTAAACTTTGTTTAGCCCTGAAATACAAACTTGGGTGGTGTACAACACAGCCCACCCATGCTCCTCTCAAGAGCAGCAGGGCTTAATGAGGATCAATTTTGCCTTTGAGATTATACTGCAAACAGTGATGATGAGGATTTAAAGTGGATTAAAATCCAATATTTAATTCCCCCCTCTTCATATTCATCACTTTAGTAAATCTCAAAGGGGCACGAAAGTTCTTTTTTTGTGATTTTCTGTTATTTTTATACTGTTATGATCGCAAACATCTGTTAAACATGGTCAAAAGTCCTAAACCTGAGGTGAATGCATGTTAAAAATAATAATAATAATTCAAATCCAGAGCATCAGCCTACACTACCTGCTTGTTTGCAGTTTTACTTTTACTTCCTCCACATGATTTATAATTTGTGCATGCCCACAAACGACCGTCCATAGTCTTTATTGCTAAGGTTCCCCGTGAATTGTTGCCCACATTGTCCGCTCACGTATTTCAGATTGTGATTAACCCCTCCTGGATCCAAAACATCCTGTTCCAGACAGAGGCTGCAGGTTTAGTATGAGATAAATGATGAGTTGTTTTTTTTTTTTTAAGGTATTCCAATGCGAATAAAAATATCCTAAAATGTGAATACAAAACCAGAAATGTGCATTATATTTCAGCTTTAAGAGGTGCGAGCATTAACACAAATAAAATGTTGTTTCAACATATGGAATTAACACCTGATTACACATGACGTAAGCATTTATTAAACAGCCACATGTTTTCACCATTAATTAAATACATTTATTAAACACATCTTTTTACCACATCATTATTAGGTTATGCTATTTCTATTTATTAATATGATACAATAGTTTAAGTTCAATAATTTGATACATTATTACCTTTTAAGGGAAAGAAAGCAGTGATACACCAAAACTACAATATTTTATGCCAGGATGAGAGATTTCCCAGCATGAGAAACACAGGACAGAAAAAAAGTATTCTGTACCTTTTGTACCTAATTAGATTGGAGGGGTTATTGAGCTATTTCAATACAAAATTGAAAAGCTCAAATGACACAATGATTAACATTTATTTTTGTAGAAGGATGAACATTTTTAACAATAATGTGTTTTTTTAATTGACTTAGAAAATGTAGAAGATGCACTAGCACACTCATAGCCCCAAATGCCGCTGTATGTATTTCTCTCATTGGATATTATATTGCCTGTTCTGCAGAGGATGTCCCTGAAGTGTCTAGACCAAATCCTACTGGCCACTCATTCTAGTAGCTGAAAGGATTTCCCAAGTGGGGTGGCAATGATCCAAAGTGTGAAGCCATCATAGAGGCCTGTAGATCTATAAATGGCAAGTGTTTGAGCAGTAGTGTCAAGACTCAAATGTACTCTGTTGTATAAGTTTTGACATTCCTTCGGGACCTAGTAGATAAGAGTCAATCCTTTTCCACAATTAAGGTCTATTTGGAAGCTGTATCTGCCTGTCATGCTGGCTTTGATGTAGTGACACCAGGCGCTCATCCTCTTGCCATGCATTTCATATGAAGAGTCTACCCAGTGAGGCCAGTGGTTAAAATCAGTGTCCCCTCAAGGGATTTGGCTTTGGTGTTTGATGCTCTTTGTGGCCTACCATTTGAACCCATTGAGTCTACACATATAAAATGTCTTTCATGCAGAACTGTGCTGCTTCACTCTTTGACCTCCACAAAGCGGTTGTACAACCCTCAAGCTTTATGCTTTCCTCTTGCACCCAGTTCACTTTGGATGGCTTCAAGCTTACTTTGCACCTGAATGTAGCATATTTACCCCATGAAGCCTACAGTTTTATGGTTGTTTTTTTTTTTTTTTGGCTCTTTAACTTTTTATTCCGTTTATTGCATCAGAGGAGCAGAGGAAGTTGCATTCCGTGTGTGTGTGTGTGTGTGTGTGTGTGTGTGTGTGTGTGTGTGTGTGTGTGTGTGTGTGTCTGTGTGCGCGCGCTCCACAGCTACATGGACTGCACACAGAGTATGTGTTTATTTGACCAATTGTCTCTGTTTTGTTAATCCGGCCAGAGGCGAATCCCTGTCTAAACAAGAGCTTCCTCACTGATTTGTGGAGGCTGTGTTCCTAGTTTACAACAGCAGAGGTCTTCTGTTGAAGGCAGGAGCATGGCAACATCATAAAGATACAGTATCTATGAGTGATATCTGTGCTGGAGCCAGTGCGCACTTTTGTATGGTTTTATCTTTTGGATGTGACTTCCCCTTCAGTGACTCACTCTAATAACAATATATGCCATGTACTTGATGTGTTACAAAGAGTGCATTTACTAAAAAGAAACAAGATGTTGTGACTATAACTTGTAACTGTTCCTGAAGTAGAGGAATGAGGTGCAGTTCAGCTTGGTGAAGAGCAGCTATCAAACTGAATGATGGTGACGGATTTAAATATGTGCAGGCGGGGCTTCCCATACATCACCACAGATCATCTCTCTTAAAGGCATGAATAGAGGTGTCACATCAGTCAGGTCATATAGGGGTGTGATATCCCATTCTATGTATTGTACCTCATTGCTATCATTCAAGGAGCAGAAGTTATAGTCATAACATTTCATTTCTATGAGGAGTAAAAATGACCCCTTTGACAGATCAAGGTATAAATCATCATCTTTTTTCTTCTTTTTATCACCCACCCCCCCATAATTCATTTGATGATTAATAAATTATTTTTAGGAAAAGTCATGAATTGAGAGATCTAGGGGTTTTATTTTACCAGTTGCGTGCATTTGATGCTATGGGTGTAAAAAAATGACCCCTCAGCAGTTCTAGTGTTAAAGAGACAGGAGCTGAACCAGCCTGTTTGAGACAGAGGCTGATCTGAGCAGCTGCATAAAATACCAGAATAAGATGAAATAATGAGTTTTGTGAACCATAACTCATATAAGTCCATTCTAGTATAGCCCCAGGATAACAATATAGACCCAGAAATATTAATGATATGGTCCTTAAGACCAAGACGGATGCTGCTAAAGGAAAAGGGACCACCAGAAACAGTAAATTCTTTTACATGGTTGGGCTGGTGAAATATCTAGCCAACGTCTTCAAGTCAAAGGAGTCGCTATTCTCTCTGTTTGTAAAGACATCAACATCCCTCAGAGGTAGATTTGGTGGTTCAATTCTCAGCTCTTCCAACTCCTCCAGTCCACACGTCGATGTGTCCTTGAGCAAGACACTTAACCCTGTTGCTGTGTCAATGGAGTATGAATGCGTATGAATGATTAGATTCCGCTGATGAGCACGTTAGGCCCTGCATGGTAGCCATCAGTGCCATCAATGTATGAATGTGTGTGAATGAGATATGTAATGTAAAAAGTGCTTTGAGTGGTCGCAGGGACTAGAAAAGCAGTATGTGCTGTAAGTGCAGTCCATTTACCATTTACATTACCCAGCTGAAGGTAATACTTCATCAATGAAATGACTCAAATCCAGGAAGCCATCTACATACAACACTAAAGGCGCTCTTTGAATAGAAACTGGGTTTATGATATGATTTATAACATGACCATTGTTACATACATGGTCATGTTTAAGCACTCAAATAACTTGGTTAAGGAAATTTAGATGTTGCAATTCTCTCTGAGACTACATTGCAGTTGTCAGTCGATTAAATTATATGGTAGCACAAAAGCGTAACCTGTTTTTATTTTGCAATGTGCAGATTTCAACTTAATAACACTGAATATGCGCAGGTGCTTCAGTGTGTATGCATGCGGTGAAATCCAACCTGTATAGTTCAATAACAGCTGTAATCTGTAAGGATGGTTAATAAATAGGAACAGAAATGTCACAGAAAACACATCTAATAAAAGCTAGAGTTATCCCATGCAGCGCTTACCATCGTCGGCGCCGCAATAACACCAAAGTATCTTTTTGTGAAGGTAAATGTAGGCTTTGAGCTCTCTGTGGAACGTGTGTAGTACTGTATGTGCAGAGTTAGTTTATTATGTGTTATGGAGTTGGTGTGAACAAGTCACGAACGCAGCTGTGTATCAGCCAGAGCACACACAAGAAAAGAGTGCTTCACATAAGTAAAGTTCAATGTTCTGTGGGAGGAAATTGTGTTTTGTTGTTGTTGGGTTTTTTTTTTTTTTATATTTGCTAGATGCAGTTATAGTCAGTTGTTGCTGGTAAGAGCTACAAACAAGCCATATGCAGGTTTAGGTTACTCACATGTATTTTTGAGCTAACATTATATGAAAGATTATGCATGAAACACATAAGGGATTAAAGTTAATTATAAGTTATTAAGATATATATGTATGCAACTTTCTATAATTACACTTTTGTATGTGTGAAACAGACAGGTGCATCATGCAGGTTATGGGTGGCAAACCTCTATTCCCTGTACAGAAGGAAATGATAACCTTTTGAGTCAGCTAAGAGGTATGAAAAGTCAGGACAGTTGCACTTACCATATCTTTAAATATTTTATGTTGATTCTCTGTGTGTAAAAATAAAAGTTAACAACTGCCTGAGAGCGAGCTGAAGCTTCTCTCTTGCAGGTACTGTAAGAGCCAGATAATGAAGGCAACAGCAGCGTACTCGGGTGAAAACGTTGCTGTGCTTCTTGAGAAAAAAAAAAAAAAACACCTCAATGAGATAATGAACTCTGGAAGTGTGTGACTTTTTGACTAAGAACTACTCTTCATTTCTCGGGCCTAGCCATGCTGAACATCTATAATCCCCGACCACCATACGGTAAATCTGTTTGCATGCACATTAACATTTTAGCCTGTTTTTTTCTTTTTTTTTTGAATACTTTAGAGCATCAGTGAAGAGGGATGGATATAAACAGCTTGGACTAATCCCAATACCCAGGACAACAAAAAATAATTAATTGTGCCTAATTTGCTGCTGTCTAAACAGAGATTGGATTTCGTTTAATGCTAAACAGGCCGGTCCAGGAAATAAACACATTCCTAATTTAAAATGCTCCCCAAAGTGATTTTCACTTTTCTCCACAAGAAATATATGCAAATGACAGCATTTAGGTTTCATTCTCTGCACTGAGAGGAAATGGTGGAAGATCCCCGAGAGGGTTTCAAGTCTTAAGCGAGCCTGCTTGATTCTTTCTTCAAAGTCACATCCCTGAGCTACTCTGCACTCTCTGCCTCCGTCTTGTGAACTTCTTTGAAGGTAAAAATGTTTGAGCGACTCTATCACGGATCGGGCTGGACAGTGGCCTGAGCCTCGCATCAGGTTTCCTCATATGTTTTTTTTTTTTTTTTTTTTTCTGCCCTGGTGTTCAACCAAATGAGAAATTTGTGAGGAAATCTAGGTGGGTGCTGTGAGGCTCGACAGCTGCTTCTACTTAACTGAAAGTGGGAGGGTAGGGAAAAAAAAAAGCCAAGAGCTTATCTTGAAAGCTTCTGATCAGTGTAGAGTAAAGACAGACAGATGACAGACAGAAATAGAACATGAACGTTTGACAGGACTCCGTTTATTTGCATCATCTCTTGCATTTTCACAATGGTATACGTGATGTAATTTGGCCAGCACTTTAAATGGTGTATTCTCCATGACCCATCATGATGAAATATCTCACCAACTCAA
>JANJYP010078498.1:0-11617 GCA_024605115.1 Rastrelliger brachysoma
TTTGCACAAATGAGACTCACCAATGTCATTTACTTTTTCTGATGTCTCTCGCTCCCTTGTAATGAACTCACCTCCAAGATAATAATGGTAGAAGTTCAGTTCATACAGTTCCATGTTGTCTATATTTTCTTTCTTATTTCCATTCGGTGAGTTGATTAAAATGCAGGATTGGAATCCACATTAAAATGATTTTCAAACCCTTGGCAGGTCACAAGAATGAAGCAAGGGAATAGCAGGATATTTTGATTAGCCTTTGTCCTATGGCAGGAGTACGATAAACATTTCATTAAACTGTGTGCAGCTTTTTAAAAGGGTTGTGACCTTGCTGTTAGGGAATCATCTGATAGAGAACACTGCAGAATTTAATGATTTTTCATCTATGTAAGACCACATCTTTAACAAGTGAGAACATTTAAGCAACTTTACCTGTCTTCTTTAGTAGTTTACCTACTGTACAGAGACAGTACTGTATGAATTCTTTGATACCTTTATGTTAAGTCATGTAACCACTGAATGTATTTCTCCAGTCCATGGTTTTAGGTAAAGGGAGGCAGGCAGAGTTATGGGTATGCTTTAATCCAGCTTACTGCGAGGATCGGGTGTCACGAGTCGTTGATGAGGTAAAAGTGATTCATTTTTGTAAAATGTCTTATGTAATGCTATGCTATTTCATCCTAAGGCCAGTTGTGCCCTTCTTAGCTCACCACAGCTTAGCACATACTGCACCGGGTTCAAGATAATTAAAAGGATAAGAATAAAAAACATCTGTTATACAATATGAAATAATTTTTCACCTCTGCAGGGCTCTAGGAAATCCTACAAATGAAAGACAACTCATATTCACATTCAACGCATTGCTTCATTTTCAGGGTTCACAGCTAGAAAAGTATTCAAATATTTACCTGCATTAATATGTTTGCTTCCTTTACAATATTCCCAGTACCTTGACATGCGCTACCATGGACACCCACAGCAAGACATGGTGGAGCTGCACGCCGAGGTCCACTTCCCCAACCTCTACTTCTCCTCCACCACAGTGGATTTTGGCTGCGTGCTTAACTGCACAGAGACTTGCAGAGAACTCACAATGACCAACTGCTCCCCGCTGCCTGTGTTTTACCGCTGGGCTTTTCTGGTGGACCAGGCACACTGTACCATCAGGTATACTGAAAAATATCTACAAACTGTCATATCAATACATACAGTTTATTCTAAATAGTACACACAACACCTGATATACAAGGGTCAGCATAAAGGTAACAGCATAATTGAACCATTACATCAAGAGGTTGCTTAAATTGACTGTCTTAACTTAACTGATAGTTAAGAATATGGATTGAGCTTAATGTGCAGAGTGCTTGATTANAAATTGACTGTCTTAACTTAACTGATAATTAAGAATATGGATTGAGCTTAATGTGCAGAGTGCTTGATTATTATTGATTTCAGAGGATATTCACATGCAAGAAAAGCTCGGTAAAACAAACTCAGATCTGAAACTTGGGTCACGAAACAGCTTTAAAAACACAAAAACACACATTTTAGCCATAACATCATATTACCATTCTCCCTGACAGTGCCTAGTATAATGNTTGGGTCACGAAACAGCTTTAAAAACGCAAAAACACACATTTTAGCCACAACATCATATTACCATTCTCCCTGACAGTGCCTAGTATAATGTTCCAATATTGATTACATCTCCTATGCACCTCAAATGGTCTATACTCATCTTATTGTTTCAAGAGTGTATTCTTATTCCTGGAGATGACTGGATAGAAAGATGATGTGATATTACATATAGACATTGCCAGAAAAGCTACAAAATGGGGTTCAATAGCAGATAAAAAATCAGCAATCTAAACTGTAAAAATAGTCATTTCAATTTAAGAACTAACCAAATGGATTCTTGAAATGCATTGAGAAATAAAAAAAAAAAGATGATGATATTGCACAATATAGTCACGAAATNAATTCTTGAAATGCATTGAGAAATAAAAAAAAAAGATGATGATATTGCACAATATAGTCACCAAATATGGCGTTTTCCCTTTTAGTGATGAGAGTTTTGCAATTTTAATCATTGTAATGGCGGTGTAGTACCTGTAAAGTAATGTTGCTCTTCAACTCCTGTGTCACAACTTGCTTTTTTTTTGTTGCTGTTGTTTCAGTTTAGGGGCAAAAGGATCCTGAATAGACAAGATTCAAAAATGAGAACAAAGTGGACCGTAGCTGTATATTAAAGCTGTCGATCGGGATAAGTTAGTACAGTAGCTATACATTTAACCCTCTGAACTGAAAGCCAAATCCATTATAAATCCTCCAGGGAAGACGCATCTACTGATTACGTACTTTAAAACGATACAGTGTGCTTCTCTCTCCAGCCTTTGCTTTGGCTCCTATCCCTTTGAAATGGACTGTGAATACTATAGTAGTTTGTCTCTTCATGGCCTTGAACCAAGTAACTGTTATAGCTGTGAGATTTATCTCCCTCTACTGTCTTTTTTTCCCCCTCTTCTCTCCTTCATTGCTATTCTTCCCCTTTGCTCCTCTCCTTGTATTTATCCGAGGGTTTTACATTGCCTATTTATCTTTTTTTTTCCATTATCTTCATTCCTCTCCTTCTGCTTCCCCTACTGTGTTTCTGCTCTCTACCTAATCCTTATCACCCTTCTCTTCTCTTTTTCCCGTCTTCACCCTTTCCCTCTTAGATTGTGACCTCTCTTAACAATCTGTCTCACAGGCCGTCCCGCTAATTAAATGGAGACCTCACTCGGTGCGCGCACACAGCCTCTAAAGTCTCCCTTTCTCGCTCACAAAAACCTGCACTATCTACCCATGTTCAGCTAATTACATCCCTATCAGTAATTACGCCACAGCCCTCGGAGAGAAGAATTTCAATAGAGCCTGACTCCTTTCTATCCATCTATCCCGCTGATAGACGGAGGAATAGTTATAGTCATTTAAATAGTGTAACTTCTTCCTCGTAATGACTCCACATCAGCAGCAACTTACTATTTAACTAGAAAGCTAATCATTCTGATCGTTTCAAGAATGTATGCTTTTAGATCTGCATTTTGTACACCATCATTTCTTTTCTGAGTTAGGAATAATCAGCACCTTTGTATATGGAAGAAGGGAACACAAGCTTAACTTATATAGATAACTTCCAGTGCTTATAATATGCTGTAAATTGGATTTTGGGTATCTATCGTTCACAAATGCATATCACATAACGACTACACATCAACTTTATTGCCATTGCGTACAGTTAGCAGCACAGTAAGTGATTTATAAGGATAAACAAATGTTCAGCATACAACAAAACCAACGAGGTAGTAACGCCACCGGGGAGAGAGAAAAAAACAAGAGGGCATCTTCAGGTCAGACTGGCCTATCCTTCAAAAATAGCAGAGAGGTCTGGTTCTCATCTTAACTTCACCTCTGGGTGCTCAGGACAATAAAACATACAAAATAGTACAGAGACTGTGAAGGCTGGAGGCTCATTGATTAACTAATATACATGCACTAATTAAAAAGTGCATGTATATTAGTTCCCTCAAATGTAGTGGAGTAAGGGTATAAAATGAAAACATGCATTAAATGTGCTTTTATATGCTTGCACTGAGATGGAGTAGCTCTCCAAATCTCACTCAACATTAAAAACTATTCTATTCTTTTCTTTCTATTCTATTTGATTCTACAGTGTCACGTCCCTCCTCTCTCTCTCTCTCTCTCTCTCTCTCTCTCTCTCTCTCTCNATTAGAAGACATATAGACAAATATTCACATCTGAACTGTGACACAGGAAGAGCCCCCATCTCACACACACACACACACACACACACACACACACACACACACACACACACACACACACACACACACACACACACACACACACACACACNCCCAGTGGCTATGTTCAATACTAGCAAAGTTTTTCTATATAACCCCCCCACCCCCCACCCCTCCCATCATCAGCATGAGATGTGTCTCTGCTTCAGCGGACTGTGACATGTAGACTTTTAGCAAGAACGAGAGTGAACTGTGGAAAACACACACGCTCAGACCTATGTTGTGCACCAAGGAAATAATAGATGGAAAAGAGAGAGACAGATATGAGAATGTCAGTGTAGGCTATTTCTGTTTTTGAGTTGAGCTCTTGCAAAGTCATCATCTGCTGTCTCGCCATCTGTTCCTTTGTCCGCACCAGTGGATTTCAAACTCTTCTTAGAGCACCCACATTTTAAAAAGCTTCTTTTTTTCATGGGGGGAGGGGGTCCCGGGACTATTACGTGCTCTTATGCACCAAGAGATGCACCCTATTTTTGAAGACATTGACCTACAGTATTTGTTCACCCTTACATCTTAGACGCACTGGGCTGGACTTACTATTTTGTCCTCTCCCCAAGGCCAGCTACTCACTGAAAACACAGTTCTTCATTAGACTGACCATACAACAGTGCCCCCTGCTGGTCACATCACTCCTAGCCACCCTTTATCAGCTGACACATCAGTGCTGGAGCATTCTCGGACACTCTGACTAATGCATGTGCAGGCTTGAGCTCTACCTTACATATATGCATGCAGACACACACACACACACACCACACAGACACATACACTCTGGCAATAACGTAACCACCATTTGGTGATTTAATATAGAACTTGTCCAGTGCAGCTTTGAGATGGCTTCACTCACTAAATCTCTTTCATTCTGTTCCATGTTTATTCAGCACTTCACTGCAATCTATCCTGACCTGTTTCCTGCTGCTTGCCTATTAAAATTCCTCTTAATTATAGAACACTCTGTTTAATTAACTTGATGGATGCACCCAGACTGATCCCACAGGGAAAGAGAGAGTAGAACAGAGAAAGAAAATGAGAGTTCTTTGTGGATGTGGGTGCTAAATATTTTCTATTCCACTTGAGTACAACCATATGTGTTAATGATATATTGGATATATAACAGAAGGTTATATAATTTGCTGTTGGTGACATTTTATGTGTTGATGTGTTAATCTGCTACTTAATGGGCATCTCACAGTTTTTATTATGATATTTTTTTGAAGCCGGATCATGGTTTCATTCATTTTTCTCACCTTTTCTCATTGATTTTTTCCCCTGTCTTGTTCCATCTAATGCATGTATAATTTACTATGCAGTTTTACTTTCATTATAGAGGGGATAAATATTTCACACCGGAGATATTTTATTATCCTTTTGTCCTCACAGAGAGACAGAGGTGAAGAAACTGTTGCTGGAGGAAGAGGTGGAACAGGAAAATCCAATAAATGAGACTGAAGAGAATCAGGTTTCCTCTACAACACTTTCTCCTGCCTCTTCAGACGCTCTCAGCCTCGGGCCCGGTGTGCGGAGACAAAACGACACACAGGGTTCAGTGTGTGTAGAAGAGGTAGGCAAATACTCAAGTGTAAACAAATCTGTTTTTTTTTTCCCGAGAACTCCAGAGCAGTTGGTGGACCAGTCGTTCTCTATGCTCCACTATGTAGGGGGATACACAAGCACATGCCACTCCCACACACATACACATATTATTTGCATCATAAACCCCTGAATGGAGATTCCCTTTGTTATTGTCAGCACACAGAATATCACTGTATTTTTTATGCATTATTATAGTATCACATTTATAATAAAGTGTCCTCTACTTGAGTGTGTAGAGACTATGCTGTAATCAAATCTCAAGAAGGGCCACATCTATAAACACTACAATTTACTATTACAATACTGCAGGCACTAAAGGCAATTAGTACACATCGATTACATCATGTAGGGTAGCTTTATTGATACCCCTAGGAAGAAATTCAAAATTGACACAATAGTGTTCTTTAAAAGTGATAAATAAAATGAGATGTAAAAACAATATTCAAATACTATATACAATAAAAAATAAATATACTTTAGTGGGAGTGGGAGATACTGAGAACTGTGCTGTTATATAGTCACTAAATGCAACAGCACACACCACAAGTGCAGATTCTGAATGAGATACATGTTCAAATACTAGAGCTTAAAGGACAAATCATAGCACAACAGGAGAAGTGTTCACAGTGTGAATGGAGCCTCTGAGTTGACTATAGTTTTCTTTTTGTGTCCATAGCTATTTGATGTTCTGCCCATCTATGGTCAACTACAACCCGGGGACCAGCAGCTAGTCACGTTCCACTTTTATGGCCACGACTACGTCAGCAGAGAGGTGGCAGCACAGTGCCAGGTGGAAGAGGGGCCCACGTATGAAATCAAAGTGCGAGGAGAAGCATCAGAAGTCAACTATAGCCTCGACTCTAGCATTGTCGATTTTGGTCCACAGGTATACACGTGAATATGCAGTATTTGTTTCTCTGGCAGCTCTTTCATCTTTAGAGTATACAGATGATTAAAGCTAAGATTTATGCCATCACTTCATCACTGGGGTTAGATAATGCTGGTTACAAACCTTCTGTTTTGCTCCATTTCAAACTACTCTTCATTCTTTTAAGTTCATTTCCCTCCTTGATGTCCTGCTATCCTGCTTTTTCTTGTCTTTGTGCTTCCTCCACCATCTGTTTGCTCAACCATGTGCAACATACAAAGTCTTAGAGATGAAGATAATTAGATTTTTTTCCAAAACTTTGGGGAGAGATGCATTCAGCCATTGTCAAAATGGCACTGGCAGACCCAAGGGGATCAGGGCAGATTTAGTCTTGATTGTGGATGTTGATGTGTTTGCTTCTGTTGACTGTTGGTGTTTTCAACCACAGTTTAATTTCCTTCTTCTGAATATCATCAAATCTAATGCTAAGTGCTATTAAGTCATTGGGATACATCTGCTATTAAAAGCAGCATTCAGGTTGTTTTTTTTTTATACTTACTTTTTTCTATGCTAAGAAAACTTGTGAATGAACCACATTGACTTTGAATGTCACTGTTTTTTTCACAGTTTAGTCTTTTGTACTTCCATCTTCTCTTTAAGCCAATCCAGTGCAGTTATCATTGATATTCAAAACAAGGACATATTGATCTTTGATTTGGTTGAAATGAGCCATTCAGCAGACATTCCTGCCTGTTCAGCACTATTCTCTCTCTCTCTCTCTCTCTCTCTCTCTCTCTCTCTCTCTCTCTNCTCTCTCTCTCTTTTAGTTCACCTCTAGTCAAAGATTTATCCACATTTGTTAATCCTTAAACTTTGGACTTGAAATCTTCTCATTCATTACTTTGCTCTGTCTCTTCCTTTCTCTCCTTCTTAATGTGTGCCTCTGTCTAGCGACTTGCTTTCAGTTCAGATCTGTTCTGTTACTGTCATTGCAGTAAATACCAGTATCACAGGACATCCAAGATATAAAATAAACCCAACTCCTTTTATGTTATTTTAAACATATCTACCATTCCACCTAATAACACTGGGTGGAGTAGTTTTCCCGAAACCTTCTGTTTTTTTCTAAATTTGTTTGTTCTCAGTTAATAAAGGCACTGGCAGCTTGGAAAAAAAGCAGGGCAGTGTTTCCTCTCTTCTCTCAATATTTCTCTTCTCCTTCCAGCTGTTTGATCATGTAGGGGAAGCTAAAGTGATCCTGAGGAATACTGGCAAGGTGCGCTTCAAATTTAGCATCCACCAGCCTCAAAAGGTTGAGGAAGAGGAGGCAGATGATGATGAAGCAGGGAGACTGAAGAGGGATGAGAGGTTGGAAGAAGACACCGAGCAAAATGAGGAAGGTCAGGAGGTCAGACCCGGCCAGCCCATTGTCATCCCCAGTGTTGTAAGTTCATCGTAGGACCCTTTCAGCAACAGCAGTGAGAGTTGTTGTGTATGTGTAGATTAATTTTTTTTGACCAAGTTTTTGCGCGTGCCAGGGTTTTGTCGATGCCAACGCGGCGCAGTGCTTGCGTGTGCTCTACCTGCCGGGTATCCCCGAGGTGTTCGAGAAGCGACTTCAGCTGGAAGTGGCTCACCTACCGCTGCAGGACATCACACTGACTGGAGAGGGAGTGTTCCCGAGGATCAGCTTGAATTTGCCTCGAAACTTGTGTATGCATACTCTTATACACACGCACACAGACATGTTTGTAACTTTACACAAGGCAGAAGATGAGAATTTGCTGTGATTGAGACAAGATTTTAACTCATTCTTATTGTATTGTATTCATCTTATTTGCCCAAATGCAGGTCTAGTGTCAGGTGATTACACTGGAAGGAAATGTTCTCTTTATATTGGGAGGGATAAGCTAAAATTGGGTCAAACTCATAGCGATAAAAGTCAATGGAAAGTGCTCACTGTATCACATAATGTAATAGTCTATTGATCCCCGTGAGGAAAGTGTCATTGTCCTCGTACTAGAAAGCATCAAGCCCAAATTGACTGGTTGTTGGACGGATCTCTCTAATAATCACACCGCAATGCTGACAAATATGGAAACACTCTGATTTGATGCTGTGATTCCCTTGCAGCGGACGAGTGCTACGGTGATGTGGTGCAGCAGGC
The DNA here is from genome assembly GCA_024605115.1 of Rastrelliger brachysoma. Classification (NCBI taxonomy): domain Eukaryota; kingdom Metazoa; phylum Chordata; class Actinopteri; order Scombriformes; family Scombridae; genus Rastrelliger; species Rastrelliger brachysoma. The sequence goes on from JANJYP010078498.1 coordinate 8,486, forward strand.
CAGAACAGCTGTGGAGGCAAATACAGCTGGAGAAGAGGTGACAAATGGAATCGACACTGGTGGAGGAGCAATGACAGAGGTTACTCGCACCCTCACAGTCAGTGTCAACAAAAATGTTCTAACTTTCAAAATTCTGTTTTAAAAGATGAAGAAAACTCATCAGATTTTTAAGAATGCTCTCGTATGGTATTGAGGGTTTTTTTTTGACTCATTGTCATGTTAGTTATAGACAAGCATATACCACAGTGTTTCATTCTAATTTTAGAGGATCTCACATCAATGAAACAATATATTAAAGAACATTGTAATGAATAAAATGAAACTGTTGTTTTGTACAGTCCTATTTATAAAAAGTTTTCCTACAGAATATATTCTGCACATATTCCCATATAGTTTTTTTTTCCCCAGTGTGTAAGGCAGTGGCACTACATCTCTGCTGTCAGTAAGAAGGTTATTCTACAGGGCTTTTCCTGCTTCTTATCACTGTATTGATTTTCCAGAGTGTCCTACTCACCAAGACGAGTGCCACTGAATTAAGATGGAAATTGCTATTTTCTGCTTATCCCCTCAGTAGCATATTTACTCACAGTTGTGTGTGTTGCCCCAGCAACGTCCCTGGCATTCCCCCTAACACCTGAAATGAAAATGCAAACAATTTCATAGCAGATAACGATTCTCCAAGAGAATCTGCAGTAGCTGTGCAAAATCTGACAAATGACCACATTACCACCTTAACCAGAAACAGATCCTGAGCTCAGTGATTTTCTATTTGCTGTCTACAAAAAAGGGAGAGATTTTTTTTCATTCTGGGTGTATCTTATGAGCCACATCACAGGCAAATGTAGTTTTCTGATTTCTGTAAACAGATTGAAAACCTTTGTTTGATTAGGTTTATGTTAGGTTAGGTTTATCAACAGTCTAAATGCATTTCCAGGTCACATTTTACACATCCACAGTGATATTTCAGAGGTATTTTGTCATACAGTACCTTATAATTTATAGACTAGCTAAAACTTAAATATGAATTACCTTTTACCCAAAATGCTAAATTAAGATAGCAATTACACTCTGACTGGTAGATTAAAGACTAAAGTTATTTTAAAGTTACTTTGCTATTAAAGGAATAGTTTAACATTTTGGGAAATAGGCCTATACACTAATTTACACTTTATTTGTAATATGAGATATTAGAGAAGTGTATTTCCATAAATGTCACCTTAATTAAAGCCCCTTAAATTGGATTTAGAAATTATATTTCTATTTCATCTTAATGACAACTTAAGATTTTAAAAATAAAATATTACCTTCCAAAATGTTACAGTTCATATTAATATGCATACAGGATTATCATCAGTTAGAAAGAAACATTTGAAAACCCTAACTTGAAACTTTATTCAAATTCCTTTCAGGATTTCCACAAAAACGTTAAAAAATATCTGGAAAGGAGTTTTTACTATATTCTGATCTGAGATATCTTTATCAGCCATTTTGACCAACTGGAATATATGTAAATTAATAATATACATAATAATAATGTAACAATGTATTTTCTAAATGCCCTCAATCACCTAAGTGAGTAGTTTACTTGCTGTTAAAGATATCAAATTGACAAAACCTTGACTTGTTGTTCTTACCATACAAACTGTTCAAAATTATTTTCTGTAACTCCTCAGTTCTTTTTAGTAACTTTTGAATGTTTACTAACCCCCATCTTCTCTTTTCTCTTTTGCCCGCTGTTTCTAGCATGAAGAGCTACTTCACATGGAGATTGAGAGAACGCTGGTCAGAGAAAATGCTCTCGCTGTGATCGGTAGCCTGCTGGAACTCAGAGATTCGCTAGACTCTTCGAGAAAATGGCACAAACTTAGCAAGTATGTACAAACAAACACACACAGAAAAACACTTTTGAGTAACAGATGGTCCACTTGCTGGACTGAAGTGAGAACTGTGTGAAGCTGTGTTGTCTGAGTCTAAGTTAATGAAAGATGTCTTGTTGAGGAAGTTTCTGCTCTGTGGTGTGTGTCTGTAGACTTCACTCATACCATATTGCACTTGCTCGTTCAAGTTCCACAAATCTATACTGAAGAATGTGTCTGGATTAAGTCATTATCACATATTTATGCTTTGAATCAGAGAATTAAAAAAAAACTCTTCACTTCTTAAAAATCAGCTTAATTCACTACCTTCTACCATCTCAATCACCTTCCCTCTCCCTCAGGTTCCAACTCCCAGAATATGTTTTGGATTTTGGTTACGTCATTCCCGGCAAAGTCCTGAGTCACACTGTAAATGTCACTAACACTGGCTCGGTGGCCGTGTCCTTCCGTGCTAATCGCAAACCTCTCTCAGGCACAGGTAACGCACGTAAAAGCAAACAAGACATGAATACATTACTATGGTTGAGGTGACATTTTCAGTTAATCCCTGTTTCCTGTTCACATGCGATATTTCTATATTGCCACATTTGTACCATTCATTCATTATTATCTATTTTTCTTCCATGTTCTCAATACCTAACGCAACAAATACAAAATTGCGATTGTGTGTTTGTTTTTTGCTCCTTTAAAGGTTTCAGTGCAGAANAATGTTCTCAATACCTAACACAACAAATACAAATTGCGATTGTGTGTTTGTTTTTTGCTCCTTTAAAGGTTTCAGTGCAGAATTCGAAAGAGTAAAGAATCTCCCCTGTGGAGAGACACAGACTTTCACAGTCAAATTTGATTCCCAAGGAGCCAACCAGCAGATGGGGGGAATTAGTGTTGTCATGCCAATACAGGTACATATGCATGGGCATGGTCACGCAGTTATTATTAGTAATAATTATTCATACAGACATAATTTCTGTATCTATCTAGGTCACAGGAGGCCCATTAGTGCAGGTGAAACTAACTGCAGTGGTGACTGTACCGAAGGTGACTGTGTCCACGGATACACTGCAGTTTGACCCCGTGCAGTGTGGCATGTGTCAGGTACAGTAATAGTGTGATTCTCCTGCCTGATTTATACCGCTTACCATTATCAGCATGCAAAACTAGAAGAATAGGAAAGTAGGTCAGAGTACAAATACTGTACAATATAGAGATTGACACTAATGAGTGTGTGTGTGTGTGTGTGTGTGTGTGTGTGTGT
>JANJYP010078501.1:0-10440 GCA_024605115.1 Rastrelliger brachysoma
CGTGAAAAGCTCTTACGTGTTTCAAGTGCTCTTCAGGCGGGCAGGCAATGTCGGGCACAACCTCCCCGCCTCCCCCTGCGGAGGCTGTGGGAACCGAGGGCTGTTTATTCCCCGGATACAAGCCTTTCAAACCCGAGGAGCACGGCCTGGAGCGCGGGTTTCGTCTCACAGCCTTCTCGGAGCTGAAAGGATGAGGCTGCAAGGTCCCGCAGGAGGCTCTGCTCAAACTCCTGGCGGGACTGGAGCAGGACCGGGCCGACGGGACAGGCAAGGCCGGAGACCAAGCATCAGACTTCGGCCAACAGCTGCCCGGCCCACGGCTCGGTAAGAACATATTTTTTTTGCGGCGGAGCTACACATGCTAGCTAGTGTTAATTCTTATAGCGCTTAATGTGACAGATGGACAGGGCTTCATGTGTGTATAAAGATAATATGAAAAAAAAACGTTTTCATTTGTCCTCGGCTGTCTAATTCGCTAACAATAGCATCTTAAACAACAGCTAAGAGGCATAAATATTAGAACAAAAGTTTGAATAAGTTAGTTTACTAAGCTGCTGAGGGGGTATGATTCAGCAGAATATTCGAGTTCAAAGTTCATACCAGTAGCCAAATATTTGTTGTAATGATGATGTTCCGCAGTTTTGAGTGGAGACATTGTGCCATTTGCTACTTTTACAACATTTGCGAAAACCTGACTTCCAACATGTGCAAATCATCGTATGTCGTAAGCAACTCTTAGGTTAGTTTCGCTTGGTCATTTTTTTCTCTATGTGTTGGACAGTTTCATTATTTTTGTGGCTGCATGTGTGTAACCGGTCTTGCGTGGCTTGGAACATTTGCCATGCTGCCTCATTATCCCATTAGAGGACTTTAATGTGTTTTTTTATATCCTCTCTAATTGAATTGTATGTGAGGACTGATTAAGTGTATTCTTATCTATAAATCTGATCGGTTTTTACTAGTGTGATGAAAAATAGGCTTACTCTATGAATTAAACACTGCCACTTCACTTGCTTAAAACTTTACATTTCACTGTTATATCTAAGCTCCTGTATTTTACTGCATTACATAATTGTGTGTGTGTGTGTGTGTGTGTTTACAGGTATAGGGATGGATTGCTGTGTGATTCCTCTGAGACATGGAGGACTGTCACTGGCCCAGACCACAGACTTCTTCTACCCTCTGGTGGAGGATCCGTATATGATGGTGAGTTACTGGCAGGTGTCTCCTCTCTTTTTTTTCGTGTAGCACTCTTTACATACTGGCAGGCAGCCCGACACTATCCTGGGAGTAAAGCTGTCCAAACACAGAAACAGATAACGGACATCCACATGTGATTATACTGATTATACATTCTGTAATGCGGATGAGTGAAAAACAAGAGATGAGTTGTCACACTGCAACTCTCAGTGCATGTTCTTATATTAATATCATCTCAGGGTAAAAATTAAATCTGAGGCAGCTGGACTTTGTATTTGTCTAGAACAAGATTTCACCTCTTATTCAAAGATCTTCATCAGTTCAAATCTGCCCAATTAGTCCTCACTAGTATAACCGGACTAGTGTGGACTAGTGCTAAAGTCCAGTTGCCTTTTTTTATTTGTTTTTTGCCCAGAGATAATGTTGACCCGGATGAATGAGAGCATTCATAGATTTGATAGCATCAGCATGGTGTTTTGAGAACAGTGCTCCTCCTGTGAGTAAAAATCAGTTAGAACATCACCAACTTAAATACACAAACTAATGTTCACCTGACAGTCACATGATGCTCACAAGTCTACATCTAGGCACAAACACAACAATGTATAGAGAGGAAAAAAAGAAAAATAAGTAAAAGTACAATCTATGAACATTAATGCAAAATGGTAGACACATAATTGACTAAAAAATCTTAAAAAAAAATAGATTAAATAAAATGTACAAAAACAATAGATAGGACCCCTAAGCATCAGGACATATAGCATCATAATGTCTATATATTATAATATTAAAAAGAGATGCCTCTATATTCTAAGCAAGATATCCTTCATTTAAATGTTACAAAATCCACATGATGAATAGATCCATCACATACAAAGTCAAATTCAGTTTTATTTATATAGCACATTTCATACAAGGGCAAACTCAAGTGTGCTTCACAAAAAACAAGACAAAACATATAGTTACATTACAAAAGCAATACATATAAAATATATACACAGACGCAATGAGACAAAAAGGGGAATGGAGAGGGAAAAAAAGCAATACATAAAAAAAAAGCAAACTGGTGAGTTAACGGTTACACCCTGGCAAGTTTTTAAAAAAAAAGGTTTGTGGTGGATGATTCATATGGTGAAATGCTCTGTATACAGTGTACATTTTATTTTGTGGAGATGTCAATAGTAATTAGTTAGGTTATTAATCCACTAATCAGTAACACCAGACTGTTGTGGTGCATGTACCTTTATAGTAACTAACATGTGTTCTTATATCAGTTTGTGTTAAATGTCTATCTCTTAGCTTTTTTTTTTGTTTTTGTTTTTTTTAGCTTTGTGGTTTGTACATGGGTACCCTGGTTTGGTTTGCACTGCGAGCACACACACACACACGCACGCACGCAGAACAACTGATGGTTAGTCAGTTGGTGGTGATGCGCAGTAGGAAGGTAGCAATGAGGAAGGAAATCCACTTGACATGTTTATTAGTCCTCAAGAATACTCAACATAAGCAAAACTCCACACGGCAACTTTATTTTTATAGTACAGCAGAGGAGAAGTGTGCAGCTGCTTTACTTTTAAGTAGTGTGTGTGTGTGTGTGTGTGTGTGTCAAGAGAATGTGTTTTTCAGAAGAAACGTTAATGATCCACTCTTTGTGTGATTGGGTGGTGGGGAGCAGAGGGGGGGGGGGGTAGAAAGGTGTGAAATGCAGCAGGAAATAACTTTTTCCAAATAACCAAACAAGCTGTGTGTAATAGATTCTTTCTTTTGTTTGCTAGTCTCAGTTCTTGTGAGGTGTGTGTGGTTTTGGTGACTGATAGTGGAACACACACTTCTTTATTAGAGATTCACCACTTAGCTTGTCTCACTGTGTGGAACATACTAGAACCATTCTGTAATATCTCAAGGTGTCTGCAGACTTGATTGAAAACATCTTCTACTCATTCCTCCGTTGAAACACTCTTGCCACTCTTGTCGTTAGTTTGATCCGTTCCTTTTCAACCACATATGCTACCAGCTGATGGTCTCAATATTAAATCCTACATCCTGTTGTAGTAGCGAACCGCGCCCATATCCTCTTGTGTTCCAATGGTGTCATCTGGTAACACACACAAACACACACACACACAATACATAAGGCTAAGGATTTATTGAGAGTGTTTTAAACAGTTTATTCAGGAGAGTAATAATAACCCTTTCACAAGAGTATAACATGTACTAGATAGAGCACTTTACTACTTCCTCTCATCTCCAACAGGTGTCACTGTTCTTTAGTTTTAGGTTGGCTTAATTACTGTTTCTGGACTGACTTTACAAGAAGAGTTATGTCAAGATGCAACCAATTTCTTCTTTTTTAATTAATCATAAGAACAATGATTTCTCTGTGTTTCTCAGGGAAGGATAGCATGTGCTAATGTCCTCAGTGATCTCTACGCCATGGGCATCACAGAGTGTGACAACATGCTGATGCTGCTGAGCGTCAGCCAGAAGATGACCGACAAGGTAATACTGCGTGTGTGTGTNTACCAGTCAAAAGTTTAGACACATTTTCTCTTTAAAGTGAATAGGGTAGTGTGCCCGAACGTTTGGACTGGATCTTTTTCCCTCCTCTCATGACCGGGTATCATGTGCACACATATATGTATAACACAGGACCGCGAGCGTGTGATGCCGCTGATCATCCGAGGGTTTCGCGATGCGGCCGAGGAGGGAGGGACCTCAGTGACGGGCGGCCAGACGGTGGTCAACCCCTGGATCATCGTAGGAGGAGTAGCATCAGTGGTCTGCCAACCTAACGAGTTTATTATGTAAGTCACATCTCACAGGACGCATCTGTAAATGATTTAATACTACTGAAATATTGAATGGAATGCAATTTGAGAAGCCATAGCATAATCTAATGAAAAATTTAGAGTAACTATCAAAGTCAGTGCATAGTTAAGATGTAACATATGAGATTTGGATTTGGAGGTACATGATTTTCCTCACAGTAATGATATGTGTGTGTGTGCGTGTGTGTGCGTGTGTGTGTGTTTCCCAGGCCAGACGGAGCAGTCCCAGGCGACGTCTTGGTCCTAACGAAACCTCTGGGGACGCAGGTGGCCGTTAACGCTCACCAGTGGCTGGATCAGGTGAGGCTCCTGGACTCCACTCACATCATTATTATTCGGAGCGTTCTTCTGCAAGTGTACATCGATGTGTTTATGTTTCATCACCCTCTCCTGTTTCTCTGTGTGTGTGTGTGTGTGTGTGTGTGTGTGTGTGTGTGTGTGTGTGTGTGTGTGTGTGTGTGTGTGTGTGTGTGTGTGTGTGTGTGTGTGTGTGTGTGTCGCCAGCCTGAACGGTGGAACAAGATCAAGCTGGTGGTCACCAAAGAGGAAGTTAAAGAGGCCTATCAGGAAGCTATGTTCTCCATGGCAACGCTCAATCGCACAGGTGCGCTAAAGTCCCTATACACACAATGACATCATTGATCAAAGAAGAGTCATCAATTCTAGATTCTTCTTTCTCCTATTCCCACATTTACCACAACTCCATTAGGGTTATCATTTTCTAATTTCTAGATAAATGATTTAGTTGTTTGGGCCATAAAGTGTGAAGAAGTGTTGAAAAATGTCTCTTTTATCCACAACAGTCCACAAGCCAGATATCTTATTGACTTATTTAATTCTACAGTAGAACAAAACAGCAGAAACACAACCACAGAATAGAAAAAGAGAAGAATCCAACTGCCGAAATCTCTTTATGAGCAAACACACTAGTTCCTTAATTGAGATCATTGAGGAACTCGTTGTGGTGATGAAACGTGATTTGAACGGTTAACCGAGGTGGTTAAAGTGTACCTGATGTGAACACAGTGAAGGTCATGGGAGCTGGTAAATGTATGATCAGTCGCTGACAGTGTATTCACAAGGTCAGCAGTGAGTGAATGAATCTGAAGTCACCTTGAAGGAAAACGCGTCTTATCTCCTCACTTCATTTTTATCCGTAACACAAGCAGGACTACAGTTAAAGTGATGCGTCTGGAGGCTAGGAGATAATACAAGAGGATGTTTCAGTGAACACACATTCAGCTGCATCACACTCACAAAAAGCATGAAGTCAGGCCAGTTGAAACTTAGCCTTCTTCTCAATATGTTTTTTGTTGTTTTTTTTTTCAATTAAAAACTAAAAGAAGTTGAGTGAGGCAAAGTTCAACACAATATTAGATTTGGTGTGCAGCAGCCACTGAATAACAATGTGAAGCTTGCATTCCTCTATACCCGAGGTGGAGCTCGCTGTCCCTGACCCTGGCTGTTCTCTCACACATGACGTCAGTGGTGGCCTTGAGCGTTTGGAAGTTTCACTAGAACTCCTAATACATCCACGGCTTCAGTGTTCTGCCAAAAAATTAAGTGTTACTTGTTATGCTGGCCTAACACGGTGCAAAAAGTTAACTGTTATATGTCATGCTCACACAACACGCTGTATAAAGTTAACTGTTATAAGTCATGCTCACAAAACACGCTGAATAAAGTTAACTGTTATACGTCATGCTCACATAACACACTGCATAAAGTTAACTGCTATGTTATGCTCACATAACACGCTGCATAAAGTTAACTGTTACATGTCATGCTTGCACAACACGCTGTATAAAGTTACCTCTTACGTCATGCTGGTCTAACACGCTGCAAAAAGTTAACTTTTATGTTAATGCTCACAAAACACGCTGCATAAAGTTAACCATTACATGTCATGACCAATAACACGCTGCATAAAGTTAACCATTACATGTCATGACCAGTCACACGCTGCATAAAGTTAACTGTTGCATGTCATGACCAAGAACACACTGCATAAAGTTAACTGTTGCATGTCATGACCAGTCACACGCTGCATAAAGTTAACTGTTACATGTCATGCCAGCAATGCCATCCTGTGACACCATCATTTTCATCATTTAGGGTTTTTTTAGTACAATAGTGAAATAATGATTATGCAGATATTCATTCATATTCGTTTATTCCCATAATGAATAGTTAAAAATGATTAGGAAGTCATGAGTTCATCAAGCAAAAAAACAAACAACCGAATTAACTTAATGAACTAATAAGATGTTATACTGTCGGAAATAGTGAAAATGGAAAATGGACTGTGTGTTTGTTCACCAACCTTTATTAGTGTGTACAGGCCACAGTAAAGGCCATTACTACATTACCATTAATGGTTGTTACCATTACATTACCATCTGGTATTCACATCAATGTTTTTTTTTGTTTTTTTTTTTGTTTGGTCTCCAGCGGCCGGCCTAATGCACAAGTTCCAGGCCCACGCAGCCACAGACGTGACAGGTTTCGGGTTGTTGGGACACGCCAACAACCTGGCAGCACAGCAACGCAACGAGGTGGCCTTCGTCATCCACAACCTCCCAATCATAGCCAAGATGACGGCCATCAGTAAAGCTTGCGGAAACGCCTTCAACCTGGTTCAGGGCATGTCGGCCGAGACGTCTGGTATAAAGCTTTTACTTTTAGTCTTTGTATCATGTCTTTTTAATCACATGTGAATTGAATAATTCCACTAATATGTTAATGATACCCCGCTATACTGAAGCATGGTTGTATGTATGTTTTGATCAGCTTCAACCGCTTGACATGGATTTAATAATTAGAATCAGGTGTTAGAGTGAGGAGATACTTTAAATATGCGTTGGATTTATTGCTATGAAATTTGGTGCACATAATCATGTTTTTAATATATCTGATACTATATTATATTTGTTTTCTTTTTTAAACATTGGAAAAGATTTAGTAGAGACAGAATCTTATCTTTTTAGTGATTCATTTGTGTATTTTGTGATAAAACCACCTGCTAGAATGAAACAGATAAGCAAATAAAGAGCCATTATAGCTGCTGCGTCAACACCAACCAACCACCCTCCGCCTCCTCTCTCCACCCAGGTGGTCTCCTGGTGTGTCTCCCCAGAGAGCAGGCGGCCAAGTTCTGCTCCGAGATGAAGAGCCAGAGCTCGGGAACGGGGGGCCAAGGCGCGGCGGGCGGGGCGTGGATCATCGGCATCGTGGAGAAAGGCGACCGGCGAGCCCGCATCATCGACAAACCCCGCATCATCGAGGTCCCGCCCCGAGGTAGCCAGGCGGCCAACCAGGACAACAGCTCCAGCAGCCCCGCACCAGGACCCACTTTGTCATAGACACTGGCGCCCCTTTGACACTGTGTGAAAGTGTGTGTGTTTGATTTGAGTGTGTGCTTGTTGCTGTCCATTTCATCCCCCTTTTTCAGTCACAAGGCTGAGAGCACACAGACCAAAATCACTGTCATCTTCTTGTTATTTTTTGGGGGGAGGGAATGGACAGCATCCAGTTATTTATCTAAAGCAAAGACCTTCACCACTTTGGAATGAAATGTAAATTAATTAAGGATAATCAGCTGTTCTACACCCACCCCACCCCCATATTTTTTTTCTTTTAAGAAAAATGAAATCTGCACTCCTTACCTTTTTATTTTCCCCCTCTGTCCTAATTATTATTATTTGTATATTTAATCTTAATGTAGAAATGAGTGAAGATGTGAAGAGAAAACATTCCAAATCATTCTGGCCAACCTCAGAAAATACTGAAACGTGTGTGTGATTGTGTGTGTGATGATTTGACTGGGGGGTGCTTTGCTGTGTATGTGTGTGTGTGTGTGTGTGTGTGTGTGTATACAGTAAATGAGAAGTGGATGATGATATTTTTTTTTTTTTTTCTTTTGATGTTGATGAATGTGCGATAGGGAAAATGAAATGATTCATCAGACACCCCGGCAACCTGACTCTGCCCCTCACCCCCACGCCGTCCTCCAGAGGAAGGCTTGAGCAGCTTTCTCTAGGACTCAGGTCGGGGCAGAGTCCAGAATGTTTGTCTCATTTTTTTTTTTTGGTCAGCTAATTGAGCCCTGTTCAGCAACCAGTCCCTCACTTTTTTCCCTTTTTATGAAGCTCTTCCTTTTAAACCCCGGACGATGGGGGAGGGTGGAGCGGATGTTTACTTTCGGATCAAGGTGGGACTTAGCTTGCTGGAGGTTCACAGCTGTCTGTGTTTGTTGATTTCCTGCTTTTCACAATCAATAAAATCCATCATCAACTCAAAGTGAAAGCATGTCCGGTGTTTTGCAATAACATTCTGTTATTGTGCATACATTATCATTATGAGACATACATTAGATTAGTAATAGCCCAGCCAGCATGTCCATGTGGGTCCTATGAGGGTTTCATTTGGGCTGCAACATCAGGCCAAAGTGGGTCTGTCAGCAGTTTCCATGGTGACCCCTACCTCTTGAGTGACCATATAGGCTTCAAGTGGTTTCTGATTGAGTTTCGGGTGGGTCTACGTGGGATCAGAATGAACCTTAAATGGCGTTTCATTTAGCCAACCCACATCGGCTTCACACGTGGGGCCCATGTTTCTGAAACAATAAGGAGCCCGTACAATTTACCCTGTTTATACCCATGCACAATTAGTCCACTTATATCTCTTATACAGTCATCCCATGTTACTGAAACCATGTGGAACCTGTAAAATTTGTCCAGTTCAAGCCCATGTCCGCTCAGGAGGACCTACGTAGCCTGTGTTTAATCCGTGTTGGGCCCACATGGACATGCTGGGCGGGAGACACCAGGAAAAATAATGGTGTAATTTTCCTACACTAAACCCAAATAAAAGGAAATATCACTTTTTTCCATATTGACTTAGATAAAAATAAAAAAAGCAGAATTTACTTCCAAGTTTCCATAAAAATAGAATAATTCAAGTGGAAAATCTTGTCAGGTTGGATAACATTATGCCACATTATAATCAGTGGTAATCCTGCTTGAGTGCATTGGTGTCTGATGGTGTCAGCATCAGACTCTTGGACACAGTGCAGAATGTTAAAAAATACAGTCCGGGGACACATGAAGGTTACTTCACTGGTCATTGGAAGTACTAGACTCTTCTGCAGCTCAGTATGAGATGTTTTAACAGAAGCTTTTGGAGTTTTTGAACTCTATTAGCACAACACAGTATCTGTATAGTGTGCGTGTGTCCTGTGTCATAGGGCAAACTTTTCACATTAAACTGAACCACAGCACCTATTTTGTCATTAATTGTTTAAAAAAAATCCTTTTTTACTAGCTATATTGGATATATATTGGTGTAATCTTTAATTCAGTTTTTCCTTTTCAAAATAATGAAGAAATGAAGCTTTATTGCAATAAGTACACACATAGACATATACAAACACTTCTAACATAGAGTTCTCAGTACTTTACAACTGTAGTAGGCATTTGCTGTCAGTACCCAGTGTAGTCACTAGATGTCGCAGTGCGCATGTCCTGAACTCATGATTTATAACTTGAATCAGATTCAAGTGTTGATCAAATATTATTCTGTTCACCTCAAATGTTTATAGAAACTTATTTTATTGTGATGTTTAGCTGTAGTAGATATCTTTAAAGATAGATAGATAGATAGATAGATAGATCTACAATCAACACAAAAACACAATCAAGTTATAGAAATCCACAATATAACACAACATACAACTAAAAGGGAGCAAAAAAAGAAAAAGACAGCATGCAAAAAGTAGCAGCAATATGCCTCTATGTTCCAAAGCATACGTTTAAGTAGCAGACTGCTGTTACTACTCCAACCACCAGGGGGCTCCAGAGGTTTCAATGTCGTCTTTAGAATATTGTAGAACAAGAAACGAGGAAGCGTTCATTTTTGTAAACAACCCTTCATCATCCCAACACAACTGTGAATGAATGCCTCTATCTGAAGTGTGGAAGGTAATTATTTATTGAGTAACATATAAATATCTTAATAATGGTTTAATGTTGCTAATGATATTTTAGTGTTAAGAAGTTCTACGTGTGAATAACTTGTCTCCTGTAATAACTTTGCACTGAACGTGCTAATGTTTAGCATGATGACTTGACCCTTTAGAACCATTGCTTGTGTGTGTGTGTGTGTGTGTGTGTGTGTGTGTGTGTGTGTGTGTGTGTGTGTGTGTGTGTGTGNTTGTGTTTGTGTTTGTGTTTGTCATGTGTCAGTGAGCGGGCTGTGTGTAGCCACCATGCCGTACCTGGGCAGTGAGGACACAGTGAGGGAGCTGAGGAGAGCTCTGTCCAACCCTAACATCCAGTCTGACCCCCTGCGATACAGAAACACCATCCTCAGAGTCATCAGGTACACACACACACACACACACACACACACACAC
>JANJYP010078516.1:0-16863 GCA_024605115.1 Rastrelliger brachysoma
CTCAGGACTCACACACTCCACTGTTTTATGATATTGAGACACACACATACAAACGTGCGCGCGCGCACACACACACACACACACACAANAAGTCCTGAATTGCCCTCAGGACTCACACACTCCACTGTTTTATGATATTGAGACACACACATACAAACGTGCGCGCGCGCACACACACACACACACACACAAACACNCTGCCTAGTCAAAGGCAGTATGGTTGCCATGCCAACAGACGGTGCAGTGAAGAAGCAAAGCTAGACTGTCATTATAATCTGCCTTGATGGCAACGTAAGTGCTTATGGGGGTGTGATGTGACTCAATGTTTAATGACATAAAGAGAAATGCTGTTTAATCTCTGTACATGCTCACAGCTCCTATATTACAAGTGAGAAGGAGCATGCATAGATAGGCTTAGTTTCTGCTGTTGGATGCCAGAGTGGAGTGCTAAATTGGTAACCAGCAAGATTATTTATTTATATTTTTGGCAACCTTCTTTTCTTCAGGCAGTCATCATTGCTGTGGTGTTGTTGCTCTAGACTTTACAGAGATCACTTGTCAGTCAAACTATGTGGGTGGTTCTGTGATTTTGTGTTTTTCCGTTAATCACTTTTGATGACTCTAGCTGGTGGTTTATGATGCTTTATGAAAATACATAAACTATTCATGAACTGAATATAGGTTATTTTCATTATTGATTATTGACAAAACAATTAAGAATGTCCATCTGTTTCCTAAAAGCCTAAATAATAACCTCAAATTGCCTGTTTTGTTCATGCAAAAAAGTGGATATACTATCACCTATGACTAGAATAAGTAGCAAATGTGGAACTGTGAATTTCTTTTCTGTCAGTTGAAATTGATAATAGTCGAGCTGTTAATAATAAAAAACACATTGTATTTAAAGAGTGCTTGGAAGAGTAGCTACTCAAAGACACTTTACATAAGAATTAGTAGGCTCTCAAAACCTTGCTCAAGAGCACCTTGACAGCTCTTATTGCAAAAGATGAATTACAATTAGCAGCTTTTAGAAGATTAGGAGGTTTGTGTGTGTGTGTGTGTGTCTGTGTGTGTGTNCAATGTGATGACAATTAGCAGCTTTTAGAAGATTAGGAGGTTTGTGTGTGTGTGTGTGTGTCTGTGTGTGTGTCTGTGTGTGTGTGTGAGGGCGGGGGGCTGCCAGTGCATTTCAGTGAGCACTGATGCATTTATCAGAGACATTTCAGGCATTTTTCCCACACTCCAAGTGCGTGTGTGTGTGACTGGGATGTGGATCAGGACTAGATATGCAGTGGTAGCAAGCTGCACTGTAATTAGGAGAACAGTCTCCCTTTGCGCAAGGTTAAACACCTCTTTATAACGTTGCAGAAATGAAGGTAGAGGAGGACAGAAACGGGCGGGAGTCAGAATCTGAAGATGGGCACTGATCACTCTTCACTCCCATATGTCATTGAGGCTAATGAGACTGACACAATGTAAAAGAGAGAAGCTTATTGTGAGTGTGTGTATATATAAATGTGTTAGTTTAGGTAGTGTGTGTGCGTGCGTGCAAAGGCTGGGGCTACAAGAGAAATAGCCTGAAGGACAACTGAATGGAATATTTCAGAGTTGGAGGACCTCTTTGACTCTCAGCCTGCATACACAAACACACACACACACACACATCAAATAAATCTCTATCATCAAAGTGACTCTGTGAATGTATGTGGATGTCATTCATG
This sequence comes from Rastrelliger brachysoma, assembly GCA_024605115.1. Lineage (NCBI taxonomy): Eukaryota > Metazoa > Chordata > Actinopteri > Scombriformes > Scombridae > Rastrelliger > Rastrelliger brachysoma. Next base: position 1,722 of record JANJYP010078516.1, read on the forward strand.
GTCGAATGATTATTCTCATCCTCAGAGGAATTCATGAGGAATTGCTGTTTACAAGAATTGTGTACCTTTACTTGACTGTTAATATAATTTCTCCTGTGAATGTGTGTGTGTTTGTTGCCTTGTATAGTTACTAGAGGTGCGAATGCAGTATGAACTGAATGACATAGAGTCTCCAGATGGCGGAGGTGGAGGGGGGGAACAGACATCGGCGCTTCCCACCCCTGGTGCCTCCCCCCAGACGAGTGGTCCACCGTCGCACCCCTCCACCAGCAGCAACAACTCTGATGGAGGCAACATACCCTGCCTCAAGTATGAAAGACACACACACACACACACACGCACGCGCACGCACACACACACACACACACACACACACACACACACACACTTACTCATAAAGACTCATAAGCACCAGGAGCGCTTACACTCACACCCATACATACCCATGTACACGAGAGTCTTGCCTTTTGCCTCAAGCACACTTGCACAGACTTAGTCAGGGCCTGAAGCATTCTCAACCACAGCCTTCCCATCACCCCCTTGCAACCACTTATGCCAGACACTCAACACAGAACTGCTTCAGAGCTGCAGCTGCACCACTTGTCACTGTCTTTTTATTGTTTCTCTCCCTTTAATTTTTTATCCTCCTTTCTGTATCTCTTGCGGTCTCTCTTCCCCTCCACTCTGTCTTATTCTCTTCAGAGTCCGCAGTACTCCCCTGAAGCAGTCTCCAGGTTACCAGGTAGATTTGGTGGTCCAGTTAGTGTGGGTGAGTGGAGAGCCTCCTCAGCAGATCACAAGTCTGGCGCTCAATTCCTCCTACGGCCTGTAAGTATAGACACAGCAATATCTTAGTCAAGACTAGAACCAAATGGAAATCCTTATTGGGAAGTTTCCAGCATAATTTTCCAAAATTGTTAAGTATTTTATCTGCATCAAGCATTTTCATCTATTTAGTCCATCTTATGAAGACAAAATACGAGCTTAGTCTTTAAAACTGCAACTAAGACAGGCTTACTGTCTTGTAGTTCAAGCTGCCAAATGAGAATGTGAATCTTTTGGTAATAATTTCCTAGTGACAACTACGCCTATCAACATAATTTATAACTGTGATGAAAATATGAAGATTTCAACTGTTTCATGCTCCGACTACAGCTCTTTTATAGCTTTGGATCACCTCCAATAACCAATAGTCTGTTACCCATATTTCCTCTACTCTTTGGGCCTGATTTACTAAGAAAAATAAAGGGTATTAAATTATGTGAATAGTGCAGTAGATTGCGAGTTTTGTTTGCGTGCGTTTTGCAGGTGACATACTAAGAATAACAACATAAATGAAAACAGGTGCAACAGGGTGGAGACAGCAGTGTCTTGATGAAGAGTTTGGAGGAGCAGAAAGCCTGTAAATGCAAAATTGAATCTGATGAGGTTCTAGTGGAGGTTAACAAATATATTGAGTTATAACAACAACAACAAAAAAATTACCAGAAAACCTACATGTATGTGTACTAAATAACATATTTCCATTTACTGTATTTTGTACACTAGGGTTAACGTGCCCCATTTTGGATGTTCATTATGACAAAGGTACTAAATGGACAGTGCATACTATCTTGCACATTTGAAGGACGCAAATGCATTAGTAGATTAGTTTTCACATTTTTTGCGAGTGATGTCAAGTTTGCATGCATTTTTGTACACACAAACTTTTTGTAAATCAGACTCTGTCTTTTCATCTGTGTTTCTTTGACTTTTCTTCCCTCCTGCTATCTCCACTACTTCCTTTACCTCTCCTCAGTGTGGTGTTTGGCAACAGTAATGGTCTGGCAGTGGTGGACTACATCCAGAAGACAGTTGTTCTCAATTTGGGGACGGTTGAGCTGTATGGCTCCAACGACCCCTATCAGAGACAGCCCCGCTCACCAAGAAAGACACGACAGCCCTCTGGAGGTAATCACTCACCACAGCTGGTCACATATACTGAATATAATACACACTACATTTTGAAAGCTCTGGATGTTGGCAAAGTCTCTGAGATCAGCAAGAGTTAACTTAGACCCTCTTAAGTCATCTGTCAATAAGTTTGCTTTAGCACTGCTCTGTAAAATTAACCACTGTTTATCAATTACAGGCTAGGTGTCAGCTAAGTTATGAACAGATATCTCTTAAGTAGACAATGTATCTCAGCATCTGAATAAGAACAATGATCAGTAAATTCTGCTCTTATTTTAAAGGCAAATGAAACATTGTGGGAGCTTTGCAGAGAAAATTGCTGAATATTAAAATCTGCTGCAACATTTGTTCTCATATTGTAGAATAATTTTTTATTCGTGCTTCCTGTTAAGAGCAGAATTTTTTACTCTCTTTCATTGCTACATTACAATACTGACTGTGAACTTGACTATAATACATAAAGACATCAAGGACAAGCAATCATGTTGAACTCCAGTGTGAATGAAGCCTAATGTGACACATGGCAGGTTTAAGAATTGTAGATACAGTAAAATTATGCAAATATTGCATAATTTTATTACAAAATAACTTAAGGAATGCACTGTGTAGCAAAATCTTTGTTTTAAAGTATTCATTGTTTATTATCAGCCCAGGTCGGGGTCATATGACCTCATACATAGAAATAAATAACACACATTGTAGCTGAAATGATGCTATCCTGACTAAGATGATAAGGCTAATGCAAGACAGAGCACTTTGACAACACAAACACTCTCATCTGGCCTTGGTCAACATTCTGTCTTTGTCTCTGTGTCCATCCTTCTCTCTCTTCCTTTCCTCATGCACACACACACAAAGACACACACACACACACACACACACACACACACACACACACACACACTCTCACAGCCCATCCCTTTTACACACACTGCAGCAAGCTTCAAAGTAACACTGAAAGATAATTGGACACTTTCAGCATGGACACACTGCCACCCTGTGTTAGATGAAGAAAGTGCATCTACTTAGATGATGCCGCAGTGACATGGCGATGTACTGTCCATACTCAACCAAAAGTTTGATGGATGAATTAGTGTTAGGGTGTGTGTGTGTGTGTGTGTGTGCACGCGCGTGTGTATGCACGCGCGTGTGTATGCTGAGGGGCTTGTGTGTTGCACAAACATGCTGTGCAACTACGCATGTACATACACAGACAGAGGCAAATGCTCTCATATATACAAGCACACGCACATGTAAATACACACAGCATCTGGTGTCACTGACTGGTAAGCAGTGGGCTGGCACCTGTCAGTGCGAGTATGAGCAGTAATCAGGCGTCCAGCTGTGCTTCTCTGCCAACAGGGACTGCTGTCTGCTTGGCTTTCTGCCTCACAGGACAATGTCACATGCACGCACGCATGCACCCACACACACACACAAACATGTGGAAAACGGAGGATTTACCTGTACAAGTGGATAACGAAATGTTAAAGCTGATCCAAATCTTCCTCATTTTAAACACAAAGTATGAGTGTAACACTTACTTGTCAAATAAAGGGAATATCAGGTGTGGAAATCATCCTGTGTACAGTATGGTACATGCCAGTCTCCCACAACATGGTGCAATTGAAATCTGATCTTCTGATGTGGCAATGTTTGATAAAAAAAAGTAAGAAGTATTATAGCCACACAAAGACTGAACACCACACATGTCCATTTTGACTTACTTTGGTTTTAATGAGCAATCTTTGTTGCAGGTCTGTGCGACATCAATGAGGGCTCAGCAACATCAGAGGACCGCTGCAAGTCTCCTACTTCAGGTAACATGTCCTTCACTGTTTTTTAAAGAAAAAAAATGGGATAAATATAAGGGATTCTTTGTGCTCACCCAAACAGTGAACCAGTCCAAAATATACCTATGACACTATGTATTCAAATGAAAGATGAACATTGCTTAGGGAAGAGGATTAATGTTTCAAAAGCCTCTACTTTTAGTACTGTTCTGTTAAAATTGTTGCTCATCAAACTGGAACTGTATTGAAGATTATTTTTATTGTTGAACCATAAAATTTCCTTCTAACTCAGTCTTTAGAAATCTACGGTTTGAGTATAATACTGTACCATTTTCAAGAATATTTTCCCCCAGATTCCATGTGTGCTTGCATTCTTTTGCCGTTTTGGAGAGTTCAATAGGCAGGAATAAATTTGTTCTAATCTCTTTCAGGATCCTGGAAAATTAAGCTATAGACTTTATCCAATATCTAGGATACTAATTCAATATGACAACCAAGAATTATAAATTGGATGAAAATATGAAATAAAAAATAGATGAAAGTTCTGCATTCTGGTAGAGAAACTCATTAATTTAAAAAATATTATGAATATTAGCTGAAGGGTTTGGTGGGTGGGTGTTTTCACATACATACATATAGCTGCATAATAGCATCATCCTGAAAAAAGTTCAGTGTTATATCACTTAACAAAATCACACAAATGAAATTCTGACTTAGCATTGATTTTTTTTTTCAGTGAAACATTTAAATGTGTCTGGGTGCACTGTACTGAAACACAGTCCTTATGATTTTTAACATATTAAACTGTTCGGGACAGTTTAGTGAATATGACTAAATACAAACACAACATAGATTGTGCTGTAGGATAAAAAATGTTGCTTGCATCAGCTGCATGTCACTTGCAAATACTCAGCCCATCTGAAGATCACGACTAGGAAGTGAGTTGTGCGTTATAGCAAAAAGGTGCTCTGTTGCTCATTTTATTTGCCTGCTTCTTAATCTGCATCATTAGTATTTCTAGCTGAAGGTGCTCAGCGAGAGAGGAGCCCAGATCCATCTCATTAGGGGCAACTTGGCATTAGCACACTGAAAATAAGGAGCTTTTTTAAAAAGGTCAGACAGAAAACAAATCTCAAAGTTGGGAGTTCTGTTTATAGGTATGATGGCTGTCCCAACCCCCATGTCTGCTGCCATCAGACTGTGGCCTGATACATCTGTCTGCTCTGCATTATTCATAGGACAGAAAGAGATAAGCTGCCTCCGGGCAAAAAATATCTGTTGTTAAGTCTTAGTTGAGTCATAGCAATTTGTTTTTTCTTCTTCTTTTTCTTTTTTGGTAAGCAATCATATCTGCCTGTTGAAGAAAAACAATTATTATTTCTTTTCCTGGAATTTAACTTGAAATAAGTTGCAGCCTGTTGAATTAATACTCACTTAATGCCAAGGTATTGTCAGTTCATTGAAGATCATGTGATTTACATGATCAGATGTCTTTTAATGGTCAGTGGTCCAGGAAAAAGTTTTAAAAAAAAACCAAAAAACAGCTATTTGAGAAAAACTAGCTTCCTGAATTTTGAACTAGTTAGTTTGCTGCTCAGGACCAAAAGAAGTGACTCGTAAAGTTAACAGCTATAGCTTGTATATAGCAACAAGCTAAAGGGTGTTTCTAACTTTACATTTACTGTACTTTACTTTCCCCTTTACACCTCCAAAAGTGTTGACGTCAAACAGCAATCTACAGCAATTCTACAATGGCGGTGGTAGAGGAGGTAAGACTGGCCAAAGATTTTCCTAAGAGCGTCTTAGGCAGGACAAACGTGGTCCAGATTTGTCCCCCCCTGTCTCTGTCCTCAGTGTCATAGTCACCATAGAGGGAGGAAATACTCTGATAAATGAAATTCACTGGGTTAGCTTCTGTTCCACTATCTTTTGGTTCTCACTTTATGAAAAATATTAATAACTGTGGTTTTTCTATGGTTGAAATATCTAGGTGCTCCTGTCTTACCTCTGTACTCAAATATTGAGTGCATTAATTGGACAGAAAACTGCATTGAGAACTAGAAGTTCATGGAGCAGAGGCTAACATGGAAGTTGGGAGGGAGTGCAACTGTTTTTGATACACCTCAGTTGCCTTAGACTCACATTGCATGCTACATGTATGTAGCACGAGTGTCAAACTGTACATGTGCCTGCGTGTGGTATCTGTCCCGGCCTCCTCTACACTGATATGATTGGCGTTCTTTGTCCATAGTGCAGTATGATGGCATCACAAAACCAAGAGCAATTCATCTGTCCAACTGTGTCTTTGTGTACCCCAAGTGTGTGCTGATTAAACGGATAATTTCTTATCTAGTACTTAAGAATTATTTGAACTAAGTGACCAATTCAAAGGGAAGCTTTTTGTATCTGTCTAAATAAGGGAATCTGGAACTCATCCTTTTTCAGATTCAAGTGAATGAGTGCAATAACTATCTAAAATACATACTACATCACAGACTGAAGCTTGGACCTTGCCCAGACCGGCCACTACTCCAATGTTGTGGATTCTTCACTTCAGACAGTCTGAACTCATAGCATTTTAAATATGAAACTTCTCAAGGCTTTCTGTTAAAGATATTCTTTTAGAACATGGCTACTGGTATAAACATCATTTACTTGTCTAATTTGACCAAATGTTTTGTTTTTTTTGCAGCTGTAGAGTAAGGTCATTTTCATTTTTATCATTCTTATTGGTTCATAGAATTTTACCTCACACAATCATTGTTAGCATAGCTCCACCCAATAGATGATAATATTAAAATATTAAAAAAAAAACAGCTTTCAGTAATACACTAGTGTGTATTCGTAATGGATAGAAGCAAGACAACAGCAAGCATTGATTAAAAAACAAAGAACTGAAAGTGGTGCATTATTCTGCCACCTACTTGCCATTGGAAATAAAGTTTTTTTTCCATTTAATATTGGAAAAATACCCCATTTTGAATCATGGGATGTTAGGCCTTTGTTTTTAATTTCTGACAAATTCCTTTATTTGTAAAGATGAATTTTTAATCAGTTTTGTAATTCCAATGTAAGACAGCCTGCTACTTTGGTTATTAATTTGTTATTTCATAACCATCATTAGTGCATATTATGTCACAGTGCATGTATGACAACTAACTTAGTTTGTTCTATGTATTTTTCCTACAGGCAGATAAGTAGTAATAATAAAACCAGTTTTGCCAGTTTTCTTTTATATTGACAAGTTCACTCTTTAAGGAGATGCAGTGATTGGTTAACCTGGTGTAAAGAAGTTGATTCAGGTGATCATATAGTTGTGGGAGCTATGTACATAGTGTATGTTGTACTTGTTGATACAGTTTGGGGTAAGTAATACAATTGTAGTATGAATGAAAAAGTAACCAAAGTTGGCTTGCTGTAGCCTCCAAAAACTAACAGTACTTTATGACTTATTTTTTCACTATCTTCTTCCATCTCCTGTTCAGTATTTTCTGTTTCCTGTTACCTCCTTGTTTTTGGTGCATGCTCATGTGGCATGAGGGTCCTGAATGGCTGCGCCGTTTTGATGCGTCTCACCAGTCCTCTCTTACAGGGCATAGTGCAACAGAGGTCACCTTGTTTGTTTTGTCTGTCACACAGCATGCCACTGATACACAAGGTTGTCTCTGAGTTCTCACGCAGTGTCCCCTCCTATGTGAAGCATTTTGGTTCTCAATGTCCGTGAAACAATCTACAGGCACTTGTTCAACACCCTTTTGTTGTTTTTTTTGTGTATCTTAGCTTTGTGCACAGTCCTATCCCAATGCTAGTTATCTAGCTTTGCATGGCATCGTGTGTTAGCTTAGACGTGTGTTTGTAAAGAGGGATGTTCTCTTTTTTCCAGCCAAGATGTCACGGAAATTAAGCTTGCCTACTGAGCTAAAGCCAGACTTGGGTAAGCCTTGACTTCGTGTCTCCAAACAATTTGTATGAAATGCAGCATATTTTTCTCACTCTGACTGGACTCCACCACATTCCATTAGTCCAGCTTTTTCTGGTTGTTAGCCTCAAAATTGGCAAGCTGTGCAGATGTTCTCCTAAGTTTGCATGAGTCCAAAGTAGCACTGATCTAATCCAAATTGAAATTCGTTGAACTAAATCAAATTTTTGAAATTAAATTGAGTGTGAAATGTTCTTCAGTGCGCTGACTCCCACTTTTTGACCTTGGTGGGGGTTATACTAGAGGTCAGTGGTGCTAAACTAATGCACACTCCATTTCACTGTAAAGCTTTCTGTAACTTTTGCAGCTTTCTCTTTTCTCTTTTGTGTTCTTTTTGTCTTTTGTTTCTCTGTCTGATTGGGTCCTTTCAAATTTAATTAAACAGGTATATCTGTTATCACTTTTATTAAGAAGGAAACATTATCTTTTCAAGGGGTGTACACCTGGCAGTACCAAGGATCTTTGATGGTTTTTTTTGTTGCTGTTGTTGTTTGTTTTTTTTTTGTTTTGTTTTTTAAGGGTAAAATTACAATGTTTAAAGTGCCAAAGATATTCAACTGTGTGCTTTTTTATTTGTTCCAGTGTTAGACTGTATATGGGTAACCTAAATGTCTGATAAGCAGTTATTTCATGAATATTTCATAAAACTACAGATTGGAGATAAAACCTTTTCAAACTGGTCATCAGTCTGTGTAAATATACAAATGTCAGTATTGTATTTATTTGTCTGTATTGTACAACACATGAAAGCTGTAATGCTGTAGCATTCCAGCCAAATACATCTCAGTGATACTGCTCTACTTACTCGCTTAATGTAAGGATAAAGATCCATCTGTCTTATATTTACCCACTGTTAAGTATGGCACCCACTACTCCTGGTTTTCTTTCCTAGTCTCCCATCTATGAAGAATATACTGTATTGCCTTACCTTACAGTAATCACTCATAAACAAATACTGATTCATAACCGGAGTCATTAAGGTCACTCAGGGTTTCAAATGATAAATACAGGTACATTAAAGTTTAACTCTTCTGTTTGATTGCATCAGATGTCATGAGTGTGCTGTAAACGTTTGACCAGGACACCATTTAACACCCAAATGTTTCATTTGTAATGTTAAAAACTTTGTTTATTACTTTTAACGTTTTATTTTCAATGTACAATGCAATGTCCATATCTGTATTGTCTTTGTATCTGTATTATCTTGTGTTCTTAGTGCATTGCAGGTACTTTACCTCTCTCTGTTTTCTCCTTACTGTCCTCCTGTCTGTATGCCCGCCGCGGGGTGCCAACCCATTAGACCACCGGGACAATTCCTTCAGCCGCTCACGCTCCTCCAGTGTCACCAGCATCGACAAGGAAGCTAAAGAAGCCATCAGTTCCTTCCACTTCAGTGAGACCTTCGCCCGGAAGGGGGACAGTACTTTGACACCCTGCCTGTATGTGGGCACCTCATTGGGCACTGTCCTCGCTCTGGCTATTACATTACCACCTGCTGGTGAACAACGGCAGCTACAGCCAGTTATCATTTCACCTACAGGTGTGTGATGGGCTCTCAGAAGGGAGGGAGTGATAGAATATAGAGTGAAAAATTGTTTTGTTGTTATCTAGATGAAGACTGAATAGACAAACGGTAATATGTGTAAATTGTATTTTTTTTTGTAAATTGCATTGGGCACAGACACTGTCCACAATGTTATTTGTATAAAGTCAGATGTAAAAGGTAGAACAACATTGAAACAACAAAGCAGCAACAACATGGATGATGATAATTCCATTGAGTATAATTTCAGTAACAAACCTTTTCTTCCCATTCCTCAGGCATGTTGGTACGCCTGAAAGGCAGCCACCTGCGAATGGCTTTCTTGGATTCCACGGGTTCCCTACTGCCCCCTGCATTTGAACCTTGGTATGAACCCAATGTTACAGCAGATGGTGAAGAAAGAGAGAAGGTCCGCAAACGTCGGCCCGTCTCAGTTTCCCCTTCAACCTCCCAGGACCTCAATGAGAACCAGTACGCCGTGGTGTGCTCAGAAAAACAGGCCAAAGTCATTTCCCTTCCCTCCCAAACCTGCATCTATAAACATAGTATCACAGAGACTTCCTTCATCCTGCGGGCAGATGTAGTGCAGATGAGCCAAGGCGTGTGCCTGGCATGCTTCTGTGCTAATGGCCACATCATGACCCTGAGGTGAGAAACATGTCAGTCTGCCTCAGTCAGAACTAGTGGGTTATTAATAAAACCAATCAATCAAAGTCAGTTTGAGTAAATCATGATCCTATCCTATTAGATTTCAATAGATGTCACCCACCTTCTGTTGGGCTTGGTATGTTGTTTTGTAGCCATATTTCGGAAAAGAAAATATAGGTTTGTAACATTCTGACATGTTGAAAGTGAGGATGGATTCAATGTAGCTTCCAGGACTGATTTGATGAGCATTGAGAGCTTGCAGAGCTTTTCAAGATATACGTATAGCACTGTTGACATTTTGCAAAGGACCTCAATGATGTTGCCGAGGTGCCTATAGCATCCTTCTCAGTTTTATTCAATTAATCGTAAATAAAAGTAATAAAAGTCACTGTTTATCAGAGCAACAGATTAAACCTTTAAATGGCAGAAATAATTGCTGTCACCACAGACAGACAGGATTATCATATTATCTCCTCAATTAAACATCTCTTTTCGCTCAAGTTGTGACTCAAAGTCAGACACAAAGTTTTGTACTGATGGACACCAGCAACAGACACACACTACACACATCATCAAACCTTGACATTGACTATCGTCCTTTAACAGAAACCTAAATCCTCAATACTGTGTTACTAGTCTAGTTTAAATTAGTGACATGGAGGTCCTACATTTAACCTTACAATTTCAAGCATGGGTTGAAACAACCCACTCATGCCAACACACACAGGGCGAGGAGGGGTGTATCAGTCTGTCGCTCATCTTCATTAATCTTCAGTTCCCTAGAGGAGAGAGACAGAGACAGAACAGTCCTCCATATGGGTATCTGACAGAGCAAAGATGCCCAGCTGTTTGTGGTCTGGCATAGGCTACTTTTGGTGACACATTTCTGACATAGGATCAGTGAATTGGGGATGACTTATCCAATCAGGCATAAAAAAAATAATTTCTTCATTTGGGGAAAAGCTGATTTTTGGGCCAGTTGTTAAGATTAGGGTTAACGTTAGGCATGTAGTGATGAGGGTGAGGGTGTGTCACCAGGAAATTAATTTAAATGTCTCCAAAAAATAACCATGGTGTGTTGCAATGTGAATATGTTGCACTAAGCTCTAAGCCTTTAACAATAGCTTTTATTTGCAGACTTGCAGTTTTGTTTAGACTCCAAATAATTCAAATGTATTTCTGTGTCCCCTGTCTAGTTTGCCAGGACTGAGACCACTCATGGATGTAAACTACCTGCCTTTGACAGACATGCGGATAGCCAGGACGTTCTGCTTCACCAACTTGGGTCAGGCCATGTATCTCTGCTCCCCCACTGAGATCCAGAGGATCACTTACAGTCAGGACACCTGTGAGAACCTACAGGTCAGTTGACAATTGAGTCATTTTGAGATCTGAATTGAATCAAAACATTGTCTATTTGAATAAAAATTGTGGCTGCTGCAAATCTAAACACATCTAAATTTGTGTTGTTGTTTCAGGAGATGCTGGGTGAATTATTTACACCAGTGGAGACACCAGAGGCACCCAACAGAGGGTTCTTCAAGGGTCTCTTTGGGGGAGGAGCACAGTCACTGGATAGAGAGGAGCTATGTAAGTTAAAAGTCTTTGGCCACACAGACACACAAACTCAGATATTAAGTTACCGTTCATTCCAGTGTTATTCCAAACACAAATTCACTCCCTAATCTGTGTTTTTTCCTTTCCTCTGTACTTAGTTGGAGAGTTAGCAGCTGGAAAGGCATCCCGAAGCCTGGCCCAGCACATTCCAGGCCCGGGTGGCATTGAGGGCATGAAGGGGGCAGCCTCTGGTGTAGTGGGAGATTTGGCACGTGCCCGGATAGCGCTGGATGAAAGAGGCCAGAAACTGGGTGAGCTGGAGGAGAGGACAGCTGCAATGATGGCCAGTGCAGATTCCTTTTCCAAGCACGCCCATGAGGTGAGAGAAACCGTTATCCAACACTTTGTGCAATGCAGTGGAATGATGTGATGTGTGTCTCCCTAAATTATTTCTCAAGCATTGCTCATTTATTATATTTAACCACCAGAGGGCAGTATGTTCATGTGTTTTTAACCTTTATGTAAACATTTTCTGTTTCCAGATGATGCTGAAGTGCAAAGACAAAAAATGGTACCAGTTCTGATCAGTGATTGGGGAGGAGCGGAGCTCCATGGACGCAACTGTCACCTTCCATTAGCTCATTTGGATTCACAGTGACCCCCCCACCCATCTGACTGTCCATTCATCCATCCCTCCAAGCCTTCTTCACTGAGACACTTGGGATTTTCTTCCCTAGCACAATGTTGAATACTGTTCTTACCTCAGTCTTAAGGTGGAACTGAGGGGTAGACAGGAGAGAAGGACAACCTCACAGGGAGCAAATAAATGGTGTCTTTTTTATGTTCTTGTCTCTTTGTTTATCTCTGTTCAGCCTCTCCTCTGAGGTAGTCAATTGGCCCACGCATCTGGAATTTCTTCATTCTCATTTGCCAAAACGTCTTTGACTTGTTGTCTTTGCTATGAGCCCTTTGGGGCTGAGGTTCAAACTGATGAACACAGCTGAAAAAAGACAAATAACTTATGAAGAAACAAAGACTACAAAAAATTCTTGAAATGTAAAAAGAAGGAAAAAGAATCTAAATACATCATTATACAATATATACATAAATCTAATAAATGTGCAACGCTGTATCCACTTCTGAGTGACAAGTACAAAAAGAAAGGGATAACTCAACAAGAAGACAAGCGGGGTTGGAGGCTGAAGGATGCAGCATCGGAGAGCCACAGGAAGTGCTGTGACAGTGATGCCTCCTCTATGCAGAGAGTTACAGGGATAAAAGCAACTTCTGATGTACACTGGATATTTTGTCATCTTGCTCAACCTCTAGACTCTCCTCTGTATCTTACAGACTTTCATATCGTTATCAACAGTGTGTGTGTGTGTGTGTGTGTGTGTGTGTGTGTGTGTGTGTGTGTGTGTGTGTGTGTGTGTGTGTGTGTGTGTGTGTGTTAATTTCTATTTTCTTGCCATTCCTCTATTTGTTAACTGTTTAGTTATTTGCTCCGTGTGTATTATTGGAAAATCTCTTATTTTTCTATTGTTGTGAAAGTGGAGATGATATTTGGTTTGTTGAAAAAAATATGTTTTGTGGCTTTTGTCTAACAACTCAAGTTAATTTCTCCTTATGAAAAGGGCTGGAATCTAAAAGGAGGGCAAGGATATAAAAGGCATATATTATTTAGTAGTCACTGACAATGGAAACATCAGGTTTCTTGATTTTGAAATTTCAAAGCAAGCACGTATGAACCATACATATTATTGACTATTATTGATCTGATGTGATGTTAACTGCCTCCCTCACACCCGAGTGTCATAAGGTTCCACAATTTGGCTCAGTCTCTGTGTGACTGCATAAATGCTGGAGTGCACATTGTTATGGAGATTATATACACATGCGTAGAAACCCTATCTATGTGTATTCATATATGCAGGATAATATAAACATGGATGCGCATTCCTTTAAATGCATACCTTCAAAAACATTTCAGTCATTCTTGCTAACAGTTTTCTGTATGAGAAAGTTGTCTGTGTCATTCTTTTGTTAATATTTATTTATTGAGGTGCGAGAGACAGTTGTGTTTGGTGTCAGAAACTTCCTCATTATGATCTTGTTTCTATCTCCATATTTGCAGTAAGCTCAAATATGGTGTATCTGTCTACCAGGCTTTTAACCTTTATTTGTATATAAGTAAATAGTTTGACAATCTTAAGACCAACTGGAAAGTAAACGTTGAGGTTGCTTGAGCAACATAAGAGGAGAGAGGCCATATTTTTTCTGACGCCAAAGAGTTGCTTTAGCTTTTCCATTGCATTAACACCTGGCTCATTACTCCATGAGTCTCAGTACCAGACAGTATAATGTGTGTCATGAGGCATGGCTTCACCTGTGGAGCGCAGACCCACTTCTTTGAATACTTGCGTCCATCTGGTCAGCAAGGTTTCATTTAGAAATATTTGCATCTGCATCACTTATCAGAGTTCAGGAAATAGAGCAAGTTGGAATGGATCTCAGCCATTTCTATTACTACTGTATCACAAACTGTCATAAAATATAACATTTGGACTAATGTTTAGTGTTTAAGGTGATCTAAATATTGGTTGATAAGGCTGTTTACTAAAAATAATTCAACCACAGCTCAGACACAACATGATTTATGCTATCCATCCTTGTGTGTATGTGTGAATGTGTGTGTTTGTATGTCTTTCTGTCCGTCTGTGTGGTAGGGTGTGTTCATGTAAATCAAGTGATATAATTTATTATATTATGTTTTGGTTGTTTAATAATTGATGTTGATGTCCTAGTCTGACCGGTCAGCAGTCTGTGTCCAGTTCAGTATCTGTTACACAAACTAGAGCCACCAATTACAACATAATGAAAACAATAGGATAAAGAGCATTAAAGGATGACCTCTGAATTGTGGTTTCAGTTTAACCTGGCGCATGTTCTGTCTTTGCACACATGCTTCAACTCTCCTTCACTCTTTCAGTCTTTGCCTTCGTCCTCTCTTCTCTCCTCTCTTCTTTTAGTGAGTCTTCCAGTGACTCTATTGGTTTCACAGCTACAGATCTGGCCTTGTCTGTGTTTAGTAAGCATTGTAGTGTGGATGTTGGTATCTAGCTGTCTTTTCTTCCTCAAGGTGAAGAAGTGGGAAAAACAAAAGTTCAGGATAAATAGTTTTAGATCGAGGTCATCCCTGAAAACTTGTTCAATGTCTTCCCCTCTAGCCCAACTGTTATTGGCGTATTTCTGTTTTGTTCCCCACCCTCCCCCGATGTTAGATTTCTTTTTTTTTCTCATCTTAGAAAAATTTGTTTCTTTCTCATTCTCGACAGTATGCATTATTCTTCTAACCCGATACAATCTGCACACTCAAACAACAAGAGGGAGTCCTTTCTATCTGCCATATGCCATTTTCTGTCCTGGAGTCAACAGTTATCAGTGGGTTGCAGTATTTTTCTCATTGTAGCCAATTTTCTTGTACAGTTTTATGCAACTTTCACATGGATGTTTATGACTTTATCTGCTGCCACAAAAATTTAGAAATTCTGTAGATAGAGATTACTGTGCAATGGAAAATAAAAGTGGAAAATGTATTTTTGTCTTCATGCATCTTTTTTAAAAAAAGAATCTTATACCGAGATCAAGATGTTTAGAGGAAAAAATGTA
>JANJYP010078537.1:0-11450 GCA_024605115.1 Rastrelliger brachysoma
CCCCCTCCTCCCCTATTAGTTGTTATAATATTCAAAATATATTTTTGTGTCTATAAATGTGAAGATTGGAATGGCACATAAGTACATACAAGCGTATGTCAATGTACACATATACACCCCTCTACTCATTTATATATGATTTTAAAAAAAAGGGGAAAAAAGAGGAAAAGAAAAACACACACATACTTACATGCTTATGTACTGTGTATGTGTATATATATATATATACATACACATTTACCTACATATACATACATATACACACATTAATAATAATAATGAAAATAATGCTAGAAAATAAATGAATAATAATAATAATGATGTAAGTTTTAAGACTTAAAAGTAGATAGGGCGGCTGATGACTTAACTTTACCTTTAGTGGTAGCTCCATAGTTCAGGCCGCCACAGAAAAAGTTCATCACCTCGTGTTTTTAAACTCCTGTTAGGGACAATGAGGAGGAGCTAATCAGCTTACCTCAGAGATCATGAGGGAGTGTAGACTTTTAAGAAGTCTGAAATTATCTGTTTAGTGCTTTAAAAACAATAACATTTTAAAGTGAATTGGGTATGTCATGAAAGTAGGGAAGCAGGGACATTGCTGGTATACAGTATGTGCTGTAAGCACTCCTTTACGAGTCCCAGTTCTCATGGTTTTAACAAAGATAACACAGTAATGCAGCTGTCGTTTGTTTCAAGACTAGTGAAGACAAAACAGGCAAACAGTGAATCATGAGCTATTCTGAAAGTCAGGCGGGACTTAAGCCCTCTCAAGCCTTCAGATGGTTTGGACACAGCACTAAGGACAGGATCATTTGGGTGTTTGCTCGTGTTAATGACAGTCTGGAACATATATCCAGTTTAGGATCAAACGTAACTTATCATGACTATGATGTGGGTGGGTGCACATCATCACATATCTGATGTACACTTCTTTTTCAGAATCATTTTTCCTTACATTATTTCAAAAAGATCAAATACTTTTTGATTATTTTTATCATTATTATTATTGTTAGATCAATTCATCCTGAAATACATTAGGGTCCAGTGATTTCCAGCAGCCAGTAGATGGTACTACAGTACTGACTATCACACTGTGATATGAGGAGGGAGGATGCCCTGAAACATGTTTGAATGGGACATAAGGAGACATGAATATATAAAGGTATATTAAGTATGCAAGGAGGTGAAAGAGACAGAGGAAGATGGTTGATGTTGTGTTGTGTGTGTGTGTGTGTGTGTTCTGTCTGCAGCCATCCCTTCCTGTTCTCTACACACTGTCTAGCCAAGCAACCCATGAAGCTGTCCACCTCCTCTGCAGGATGCTGGTGTTTGATCCGGTGAGTCATTCTATTATTTATATATATATATATATGTATACTGTATATACACACATATATATAAGTGACGTGCAGACTTCATCACAGTCAGAATTACAAATATATGAACCCCCCAGAGTGATAACATGCTGCCATTGCGACATAGCGACACTCCGACATTGGCGTCTAATTATCGGAGTGGCGTAAATTGCATTTTTTTTCTCAAATGTTCCTGCATTTTTCTTTTCTTACTGGCGGCACTTTAGCAGTTTTTCAACAATCTGTCATCTCGACATGAGGTAGCCTAATCATCACAATGCAATACAATAGAATAAAAGAAGTTTATTTGTGAAATGCAATTGGTTTGTTTTGCACACACATACTACTGTAGTAGATACTACTGCACATACCAGGGTTAATAAAGTATCTAATAACCTATAGCCTAAAGGAATAAAGGAATATCCTATTCCTTTTGGGAAGAAATGTTTGAGTGACGGGGCAGACTGCGTCACCACTTGTCCTAAGCTCGTATATCATCATTATAAAGTTCAGAAGTTCATATTTAGCTATTGAAAAATTATATAATAATTTCCAAATTTCAGAACATATTTTTACCTAATGAAATCCTTTCTGAAACAACTTATTAACTTGTCAAAACCATTGACACACATGGTTTTCAAAAGAAGAGGCTTGAATGCTGTTTTTTTTTTTTTTCAATCATTTTTTTTTTCAATCAAACAGCCTACAGTTTGTTAATTATTTAAAAATTAAACTTGAAAAATAACTGCTCAGCGGAAATAAAACACAAGGTACACATATATCCACTAACTCAACTCAGACGGTGTTAGGTATCAAATTAAACTGTAGAAATTACTTTCAGCTGGTATAAGGCCCATGATTGTCCTCAAGCATGTCCCATACAAAAGACGCAGCAAAGGATCACATTTTATCGTCAAAATGTGTAATTCTATTTTTATATCTCATCAACTATCAGAGAGATTGTCACCAAACATGACTTATATTGTTTCTTACCTTTCTGTGGTCAGTTTGAAGTAATCCAAAATGTTTTAATCCCAGCAATTCTGATATAAATCAGACATAAAATGACACAAGTGCTCTCAGTTTCTTGCTGGACGTCCACATAGCCAGCCTTTTCATTTGTACCACTCCGTTTGAAAAGTAAAGCTTTTAGCTCTAGCGTTGGTCTTCCTTTAAGTATTACCCTGTGCTTTGATTGAAAATCCAATTTAGAAAATTGCTTCAGTTTAGAAACGTAATCCACCAATCTGAAAGTATGGCCAGGCGAGAAGAAAGAAATATGCGGATGGCTGCACTTGATATTGTGTACACAGGTGTAGATGAATTAAAAAAATATTCACATTTTTTAATTTTAGAAATACGCCCAGATGTTTTTCCAGGATATTAATTAATACAGATATAAACCATTGGAAATTAAGTGACTTTATCAAGGTTCCTACATATCCAAGGAAAACCTGGAAAACCTTGAAAACTTGTAACTTCTAATTTTCCAGTCATGGAAAACACATGGAAAGTGAACAGCTTGAGTTGTCCTGGAAATGATTTCTCCTCCTTTTGCGAATGGTTCAGATGGGTTCTTATTGATAATGATGTTAACATAAATCAAATGGACATGGTGAAATTTCTATCTATCAAAGTATTTAACAGTTTGTTTAAAAAATAAAAAATGATATAGTAAAGTGAGAATGTACTTCCTAACTAACACACACTGAGCAATAAAATGCATAAAATATTGCAAGATAAAGAAGAGAAGATAAAAACTTAATAGAATAATAATAAAAATAAGTAATAAAATGTCCTGAAAAAGTTCTGGAAAATGATTTAATAAAAGTGGGGGAATCTGTTTTACTGTTGTGCAAGTCACACACATATGTACCAGTATGTGTAAAGTTACTTCCTCTACTCTCATGTCTCATTTAACTTTACCTTTTTAAAAAGACACATTGTGAAAATCCAGATCAAACACATGAGATACTTCATCAAACCTGACTCTTAACTTTTTCAAAGAAGCTGTCATGCTTTGTAGGTAGGGTGACTCTCATCTGTCTCTCATGCTGTCTTTAAAATGTCAGTTTAGTAAAATGTTTCACATGTTCTGAGTTCAGCATCACACTTTGCTCAATTAAATATGACATGGCTACACTGTTTTCTACAGTCTATGGCTGATGTTTCTGCTGCCACAAGGAGATTCACCTATTTTATTCTGCACCTGCTCCAAAATCATACTGTTTAATGCCTAGCAATACTTTTATGATGATAATCAGTACCACAGTGGACCACCTATAACATGAGTTATGATACCATTGAACATGAGAACATGCTGAAGCTCCTCAGTATCCACAGAACTGCCAAACAGCTGTGATTCAGAGCTAGAGCAGGTCATCCAATCATTGGAAGATTAGTGGTTTGATTCCATCTCCTGCAGTCCACATGTCAATGTATCATTTGCAGATTGTTTCTGATATCAGTACATGAATGATAGTGCCCTCCTGGTGAGCAGGTAGGTACACTCTGTAGTAACTCCTGTCATCAGTGTATGAATATGTGTGAATGGGTGAATGTCTACATTCATGACATTTAGTCTAAAAGTGCATTGAGTGGTCAGAAGACTGTCCAACTCAATTATTAGTAGCTGTTAAAAATTGTAGATTCCTTTTTCCATGTATTTTGATGCGGTTGACTTGTCTGTTTGGTCTCCAGTCAAAGCGGATCTCGGCAAAGGATGCGCTGGCCCACCCTTACCTGGACGAGGGTCGACTCCGCTACCACACGTGCATGTGCAAATGCTGCTACACCACATCCTCTGGTCGTGTTTACACCAGTGACTTTGAGCCCGTCACTAACCCCAAGTTTGATGATGGCTTCGAGAAGAACCTCAGCTCTGTGAGACAGGTCAAAGGTGAGTGTATCTCTTGCTGTTGATAAGTATTATTGATAAATGTCAATGTTGCAAAAAACTTGCAACATTGAATAAAGGGAATAAAGTGGGAATTTAGTAAATTGAAAGTATGTTCTTAACAGGAAACTCAAATATAGTTGGGGAAAATAATATTTTAGCATAAACAACTAGATATCATGCAAGTACAGTTGAATATCTATGCTTTCACATGCACACATAGCACACTGTTTACTGCAGGGCTACTGAGACCACATCCTCTACACTGAATGCACCATGCATTCCATGTTATTTCCAATTTGGAATATTTCTTGAATTGCCCAACTTAACTTCCCATGGAAATGTATTGGAAACTTTCCACCCCTTTGCAACCCTAAAGTGTCATTGTAGTGTAGTTGTAGCTTATAAACTTTGTGCTGCTGCTGCTTGTTATTGGAAGTATGATGCTATCTGTGTTTATCAAGCTAAATAACTCACTACACAGTTGTTTCACTTGTCTTTAGCAAATGTCCTCATGTTTTGTTTTGTTTTTTTAAAAATTTAGATTGCAAACAGGGCAGAAAGAGTAGCGATGCTAACACAGAGTTACAGCTGTCCTCCTCCTTCCTGCATTTTCCTCCTGATGAAATAAACATGTCAAATAATTGAGCAATCAGAATTTTGGTCGAGTCAGAACATATTGACCAATAAATTGACCAATCAACTAGGAGTTTACAGCCCTATCTCTGTGTTACAGTAAAGCAAACATTCAGTCTGTCAGAATGAAATAGTGCTTACACAACATGTTTTGTAGAGAAGACGCAGACGAGACAGTGTTGAGCAAGCATGAAACATGAGACAATGTTTCAGTCTGAGCAGACAATATGATGAAAGTCTTGCTTCTGTACATTTCTGCTGATGTGAAAAAATACCAATGTTCTATTTGATCAAATGAATGAAATAAAATGAGATGCAGCTAATTCATAAACATCAATACTTTATATTGGTACAAACAAACCAGGGATCAGTACCAGTGGTCTCAGCCTCCACAGGATGTCTTGTAAAGCTCATTACACTGATTAGCTGGAGGTCAGTGGACAGAAAGAGCAGCTGGCAGTGGAAGTAAAGATTATTCACTGTAGCAGAGCTCACTCATCACACTGGATTTTTGTGAAGACAAACACTATAAAATATTGTACTTATATAGCAGTTTTCTAGTATTGCGACCACTCAAAGTCTACATTCATACACTGATGACAGGGCAGGGTGTCAACCTGCTCACCATTCACACACATTCATACACTGTTGACGGGAGCAAATATGGGGTTAAGTGACTTGCTCAAGGACATATCAACATGTGGTCCGGGGCAGCCAGGAATCGAACCACTAACCTTCTGATTGGTGGACTACCACTCTACCTCCTGAGCCACAGCCACCCTAACAATCCCTATCACAGTCTCAGAAATAAGGAAAAATAAGTATTCTCAAAATACTCCTAATTAACCATAACTACTAATAATAAACACACAGTATATACCCATCTTAGATATGGGTGTATACCCGTATCTAAGACTACATACATATATACATATGCACATACATTCAAATAACAACGCATCCACATTCTGAGGAAGCTGAATCCTTTGAATGTTTCTAAGAGCATTTTGTGTAACTTTTATCATAGTGTTATTGAAAGTTTTTTCTCTGTTGTTTTTATGGTCTGTCTGTTAAGGAGAAAAACTGTCTCAGCAGCATTATCAAAAGAAGTTCTAAGATCATTGGAGTTCAGTTAACAGACTTAAACTCTACCTGGAAAAAGCGTGTTATCTATGTAGCTGGACAGGTGAGTAGTCATCCTGACCACCTCCAGAGCCAGAATTCTGTTTGATGCCCTTAGGGCATTGGCACCTTGCCCCCTCAAGGAAGACAAACAGATATGTTAATTAATTTATTCCTTCAGCCATTAGGTTGCTAAATGCTGCTGACATCTATATGAACAGGCCAGGCAGTGTAAACCTGAGAGCCTTAAATCTTGTATTTATTCAATACAGCAAGGCCATATTGTTGTCGTAATGTTTATTTTTCTGCACTTTGGTGACAGTCGTTAGGACTGAATGGGGCAACAGGTGGACTACAGTCGTTGGGCATCCGCACCAGTGTGACTCACAGGTACCAAACAATGGTCCTGTGAAACTCCACTAACGAAGTATTGTCCTAGGAGAGTGGTGGTTGGACACTTTCACAGAGGTTAAAAACCTGGGTCTATCTCCACTGTTTGACTGAAGTCAGACTGAAGCAATAAAGCCTCTTAGATAAGAGGTGAAACGTCTTCAAGACAAATCTAAGTCCAGTTGCATTCAGTTCAATTGTTGCCCAGAATAAATATGACCTGGATGAATGAGAATAATTACAGACTTATCACACATGAAATGAGTATCTTTATTATTTGATAAGACTTGCATTTGTGCTGTGAAGGTGTAGTGAAGCAGTGATATCAGACATAAATGTAACCAATGCATTAAACAGGTTTTCAGATTAGTTTGGACTGTTTTACAATGAGTAATAAATGACAAAAAAAATCTTGTGTGCTAATGTGTGTGTGCCGCTCTGTGTTTTTCCTCCCCAGAGATAATCCATCAGTTCATTTTGGAACAGCAGAAGGGTAGTCGAGTGCCACTCTGCATTAACCCTCAATCAGCTGCTTTCAAAAGCTTTATCAGGTGGGAAGCTCTTTAATGTACTGCAATCTGTACACTGCATGACCACTACATCACATACACACTACAGGTTGGACAGGAAAGTGTGATGTAACTGGAATAGCAGCTCACATGATTCTAGTGATTCCGGAAAAACAGTGCTCTTATATGCATTCAACTGATATCATTGTTATATGTGTCTTGAGTTAGAGCTGCATGAGATGACTATCTTGATTCAGGCCTCTGTGCAGTCTGACTGTATGTGACTGACTGTGCCTGCTCCAGTGCTTTCCACTGCAGCAGCATCAAGTGGATTAATAAATCCACTGTGTGTCAGAGACTGAGGAGTTAGTTTATCATAATTTTATCATCATAATAGTGGAGGAAACCTGGTGATGGTGAAGAACAAATAAATGTGTTCACCCCCACTTTGTAGTGTAATAAGGTGTTCCAGTCTGCTGTGTAGAGCCACATTCACAGGTAAAGATGATTGTCACCGTCATTTACAGATTAGTAGAAACACCTGAAATATCACAAAAAGGCAGGAAAATCTCCATCATCATTCCAACATCGAGAGAGGCAGAGGATCACACCTTTTACTGAAATAGCTCTAATTGAGCACTGCTAAACAGAGTCAAGTGTTGAACATGAATGTGAGAAAAGGCCACTGCAGATTTACCATGCAGCTGGACTATGGAATCACATGAGACTTTTTTAAAGCAATAATGATTTTGTGAACATTGTGAAGCAGTCTCAGGTTCCATCAGTTTACACTTTATAAATACACACAGGGAAACATAGAAAGCAAGTTCATCAGCGTGTATTACAATAAATATCGTTTTTTAAACTTTGCCATCCCTGAGAATCACTGGAGCAAATCATGATCTCAGTCTGGTCCAGTTACACACCGAACTTTCATTTCCACGTCAGGCTGTAATTTCACATTGTTTTGAAAAGCCACATGATGAACATATACCTCAGATGTTTTTTTTAATTATTATTATTTTGGACTATTCTGCACACAGTATAAACATGTGAACAGTTCTAACATGCACAGACAAAATATCAGTGTGAAGTAGCTTCCATCTTTATTTTCCTGACCTGCTGAGAGAAGAGGCTGAATGTTAGAACACTTCATGAATCTTACCTGCTGTCTGCCTGAATTCACTGAGACAGCACATGCCTAATTCTTGCTTACAGTTTTGGTTTGACAGTGGATTTGTAAACAATGTCAAGTATGAAGCCTAAATGCAGCACTGCTGTTAGTTCAATCACTTACAGGTTGTGTAGTTAATTGACATAGTGCTCCATGAAATGACACATGAAGAGACAAGAACAAACAGGAATAAACAACCAACTCTTGGTATTAGCTGATAGTTAGAAATGGTATCATATTTTCCTTTTATATAGGTATTAAAAGTCACTTATTGTGTAGATACTGTTTAGTTAATCCACTCATGAACACACACACATGCATGCTAATATTAGTCTCCTCTCCCACAGTTCCACAGTGGCTCAGCCCTCTGAAATGCCTCCATCTCCTCTGGTGTGGGAATAGCTGCTGACGCCATGTGTCATCACCTTTTCCCAACTGACAAGCTGCTAGACTGGGAGCAAGAAAGTGTCTCCAACGTTTTCTATCATCTGTGTAGCATTTCACTGGAGAGCAGGACTCACAGGTCTGCTGTGTGTACGCTGAAATACGAAACAAATGAAGAAAAATCCGCTAAGAATTCCTTTATGGGGTGTATTAGAGGGTTTGGTATGCAAACGTATCTAATGCTCTGTAGACCAAATCAGAATGTTTTAAACAAACCCATCTTGTCACTTCCAGGTAGATGAGATTTAACAGCTATTGCATCATAATGAAGTACATGTGTTAGATATATATTAATTTGAAAAAAAGAATATTTCTTTTTTTAAAATTCCTAATCAGAATCAAATGAATCTCCCATATGATTAGGCTACTCTGCATTAATATGATGCTCACCTTCACCTCTGCACTGGTAAATCGAACAAATCAGTGTTTAAACCAACATAACAACATTACTCTTAATTCAGACAATCGATTGTAATCTCATTGGAAGGTTTTTTTTGTGATTTAAAGCTCTCCCTATTTTTTAAAGAATGTGCTCTTGGGCACATGGGTATTTCAAGTTATTAAAAATGATTTATTTAGGCATCCCCCCCCTCCCATACACACACACACACACACACACACACACCCTCCTTCCCCACCCACGTTTTAACTTGTATGTAACTATTAATTTGCCAAAGATCTGGAGCCTCATGTATAAATGATGCATCAGCATTCAGACTGTGTGCAAAACAAACAAATATTATCTCTGCAAGTCTAGTTTACCTGTTGAAGAGGTGTGGTGTGAAAAAGCTGCCATCATATCCTCCCTCTCTAATAACATATCTTTGTCTTAATGCAAAGTTCTAATGTTCACCTGACCTGACAGCCACTTTATCTGAAGCACTTAAAACTTTACCCAGAACAATGTGAACATATTCACATGTCAGGCCTGCATGTGTCAGCTTGTTTTGGAGCTGTTCTGCCATCTACTGGCCACAAATTGATTCAGTCTGAAACAAAAGCAACAATGATTGAATGAAGAGCACTTGATTGGTTTCATGTGTGACACTGTACACTTGTTGTATTTGAAGTATAACAGCATTTAGCATGCAAAAGCCTACCTGATATTTGATCAGTCATTGTCCCCTCTACCCACAGAGCAAAATATAGCACAGATCAACTCAACTCTACTATTAATAGTTAATAGTAATGTTTGTGATGTGCATACAGGAATGTAAAGAATGTTTAGATATATGTGAAGTTTCACATATACAAGTAAATGTATGAATGGATCTGCTATTTTGCATAGGATTGTAGTGATGAATGTTTGCACACATTTATATGTGAGGCCCCCATAAAGTATTTGTCATTAATTTGAACCTGTCAGTCAGTGGTTGGGCAGAGGTGCAGCAGCTTCTAAAAAGTTTATTGTGTTTGGAATGATAAACAGCTAATGCTCCCAGTGTTCACTAGATTAGTTTTTACTGTTGTGCTGAATTACAATGAAATCTGCTTGGTAGGGTTGTTACATAAGTAGAGTTTTGTTGTTGCACTATCTTGGTCTAAAAGGTTAGGGTATAAGATGTTCACTTGCATGCTACATGAAGAACACCTGACACTGTGTGAACATTAAGTAAGTTCAGAAAAGGGATTGAACTCAAAGAGATGTGCGTATTATGAATTATTATTATTGTTATTATTATCAGCTCATTTCACTTGAAAAAAAAGTCAAGTATTGAAGAGAAAAGGAGCAGCTCAAGATGCTGCCCCCCCCCCCAAAAAAACAAAAAACAAAAAAAAGCTTTGACCAGCCATAACACTTCCTGCTAATATTCAGAAATAGAGCATGTGTCATTGTCAGTCAAAGTCTTGTTTTTTTTTTGTTTGTTTTATGAAGGATTGTGTGCTGTCTACTTGTGTGCCTCCTAATTTCACTCCTGGCCACACTGAGTAAATTATCACCCCAAACAGTACGAAGAGAAAAAGTCTAAATTGTTTTTAAATGGCAGAATTGACCTAGGTCGGGGGGGGGGGGGGGGGGGGGGGNTGTTAGAGGAAAAGTCTGGTTTTCACAATCTGGGTTTTAATTTCTAATATTTAATTTGCTCACCCTTTATGTTGTTAATGGAAACATTTTACTCAACAGTTTTGAGTATGGGACACCTTCCATCTACACTGTGTACCAAATGAGAGCACATCATTCCAAATCATGATGAAATGACTCAGTCCTGGTGTGCTCCTGCTTTGTTTGAATGAAAGCCTACAGGCACATGCTCCTTTATGGAATAGTTTGGACACTACCCCCCACTCACCATGCCGATTATGGATATTTCTTCAAAAGTTGTGAAACAAGCCCAATCAGTGCTCTCTCTTTCCTGACCAGGGTGTTTTCCTACTGAGTCATTGTTTTGAAACAAATTGTCTGTTTCCAGATCAACCATGAATAAGTTCTGCTTTCCTAAGTCAGGACAGTAAATTGTGGTCTGAACAAGATGTTAGAAACAGTGATCGACATGTTACACCATTTTATTGACCTGACAACTAATTGATGAATCCAAAACTTCGTAACATATTAATCTGTATTACAAATGATCATTGTGTGTCCTCACATCTTCAACTGAGGAACATGTTCTCATTACTGAGATAATAGCCAATACTGAGAGTAAGACCCAGATTGTAAAAGTAAAAACTCAAACCTCACTGAAAGTAAAAGAAGCCAGGTGTGCCCAGATGTGGAAGCTTCCAACAGTCTTCCCTGGGACATTTAGTAAGTGTGTGCTCTGCTTGTTCCTCTCACTGTACTGTATGAACTAATGAGGAACAGTCCCGTCATCATCACGTATGAACAAAACAAAATGAAATGTACCAAGATGGAAACCAGTGAAACCAGCAATATCATTCTTTTAAGGGTGTTTATTATTTCTTCTGTCTACTTGAGAATATAT
>JANJYP010078576.1:0-10620 GCA_024605115.1 Rastrelliger brachysoma
GAGTCTGTAAATATATATTCCAGTTCACTAAATTCCCAACATATGCATGGTTTGTTTGTAAGTTTGTGTAAGTAAGCGAATGTTAATGACAAACTGAAATGTAATGTATTATTCCTTGCAGTTGATTTTAGCTCACAAAATAGTGCATGTTACATTTGGAAGAAACTTCCATCACTGGTGGGCACAAATTCCCACTAATGTACAGTGACATTTGTGTGGTGTGAGGTTGTGTGTAGGAAGAAGTGCTGGATGATGGTTTCACAAGAAAAGCCCTGAGGATGCTTCTGTCCCACCCAAAGTGATGACACTTCACTCAGTCTGTGAACACTTACTTATGGAGGTGCTTAGCAGGCGATACATCGGCTTTTATTGACTAAATTGCCACTATCATAAAAGTTCCACAGTCCACTCCCCCCTTGTGGGAATTTACCATATTGTGTAGTGCAGCACTCAGCTGAGGAAATAATNTGCTTTTATTGACTAAATTGCCACTATCATAAAAGTTTCACAGTCCACTCCCCCCTTGTGGGAATTTACCATATTGTGTAGTGCAGCACTCAGCTGAGGAAATAATTCATTTATGACCAGAGAAATAATTACACTTTATTGCAAGTTTCATTTTAATGCATTTTGTCTTTCACATGCAGTGTAACAAGTAGCAGCGTTACTAGTTACTAGTAACTACATTTCTCAGTAGCGTGGTCCTAGCACTGCTATTTTCTACATCAAGTAGCTTTTCAGTAGTGAAGCTATTTTATTGATCAAGTAACGTAGTAGTAGCAGTAGCTGCTGGGGAGTGTGCAGTGGATGACGGGGAGAGAGAGTCTAGGCCTAGTAGTGTTCATCTTGTGAAACTTGACAAGCTTCAGGAAATACCTGAATGTGTTTCCTTAAATTTGTCTTTGACATCATTTGTCTCTCTTTCTTATTATGCCCTAAGTGAAGCATACATGCCAACACAGGTGTAGCCTACTTCCCCTACAATATACATTCCACCTGTTTCTCTGATTATATGAATATGTTTTTTGTTGTTGTCGCCATGGTTTTTTAACAGTTCAAGTAGATTACTAGAAAACCACAATTTAGAGTGAAATTAGCTCAATGTTTAAAAAAAGTAGTAGAAGTTAAGCTACTTGTGTCATTTTAACTTTTCTTTGGTGGGTAACTTCAGTGTAGTGAAACTACATTTAATGGGGACTAATTGTAGCTTAGCTCATTACATTTTAGAAGTAGCTTATATTGACAATGGAGTTTTAAATAATCTCACGTAATTTCACACAGAAAAATAGGAAGCAACATGAACCACAAATACTGATAAATTCAGCACAAATAAAACTTCAATGTTATTAGCTTTCTAGAGCACCCAGAGTAGGAAAGTAAACCCTTATTTGGTGTGAACATACCTTGCTGTGACGTTTTTTATCATGAAGTTGGTCGCCCTTTGACTATTGTGCAAAGTCAACCTTAAAGATCACACTTGAAAACACATTTACTGTGTGAAAATACTGAATGAATGTAGAGTTAACCCTGAGTTTTCTGAACAAAAGTAGGCATATTCTGAGGGTCTGCATCAACTTTTTGAAGTATCCCTTTTTTGATGCTTGTATTGAAACTACTGTATTTGTATTCTTGTGAACTTGGACCATGTTGAAGTGGAAGGTATGTGGAGGTGGTTGCACTCTCTGCAGAGAGACTTTTGTGGTGAATGCTTTGTCACAAGAGTACATCACCTTTTTTTACTCTTTTTTTTTTTTTTGGCTCATTGCCCCTTTGATATTGAATTGTTCCATGTGTTGGACAGTAGATATACTTGGGACTAATGGTAAACAAATGTGTTATCCTCTTCTGCCATCATTTAGTCTAATCAGCATTTTTCCCACTATAGCTTGATTGCTTTAGGGTAGTGGAATAACCACAGGCAGGAGGGACAATGGTGCTAACCCAATTAATTACAATATATCAGAACATTTGGACCTAATTAAACAAATGCTTAAAAGGCTCATATTTTACAGGTCTCTTCGTATTTTATTTTACTTCCCAGTGAACAACACAGAACAGCTTTTTTACAAATATGATATTCTGAAGTATGACTTTGTTGCCAGATTGTAGTTGCGTATGTTTAAAAAGATGCAGATATTCTCGGCGAACTACTATGAACATAATGAGAGCAAAATGCAGGAAAGACACTCAGACCAGGGTGAAATGGAAATAAAAGCATATACATTGGGTAAATAACTAATGAAATTTAGTTTCTCGGTGGAGGTTTACTCACTTTTACAAATAGCACCACATAGAGGCTTCCCGAATGCAAATTAGAGATGTTATTGAGATGTCTGGCTGATGAGATGTACTTTATAATCATTCTGGTGATTTTACATTTTCCTGTCAAGAACATTGTTTTCATCTTGCAAGATGCATTAATGTTGAATCCACTCAAGCACCTCCCACCCCTCCGCCTTCCCCCAACCCTCACCACCCTCACCCCACCCCCTTCTCTCTCCATCTCTCCTACTCTTGCTCTCACCAAAATGAACTTGAGTTGTTCGAGTCCTGCTTTTCAAGGGAAGGCTTTACAACACCTACGGGCAAAATATTCCCCCTCACTGTTTTCAACAGTGCTGCTGTTACATCACACACTTCTTGACTGTTCTCTTGAGCGCTGAGCTGTACGCCAGTGATTTCTGAAAATGGACCCTAAAGAGAGTGGCTCCTGCAGTGCAGAACTTTTGTCTCCTCCTTCTGGCAGTGAGAGTAATTACACAACAACAGTTTGCGACATTGCCACAGACTCCTGATGTTATTTTACATGACGATGGTATTTGCCCTGCCACTGAGCACAGTCAAACTGAGTCAACTATTGCAAAAATGACTGCATACAACAGATTTAAAAACTGTGGTGATAGGCTTTAGGTTAACACTTCACTGAAGCACTGCACTGGAACACAAGATGGTTCAACCCTTGGAAGTTGATGTCGGTAAATGTCAGATTAAAAAAAAAAAAATCTTTGAATATTCGTTTGTGTCACATGACATCACTGTAGCGTGGCGGCGCCATCTTTGTGACCAATTTACAGATTGACAGTCTGTAGAACTGCAGAGAGATACAACCACCTACAATGTGAGAGAGAGACAGGTGATTCAGATCAATAACTTTATTGTTTCACAGCGGTTATGTTCAACAGCACAAATAAACGTCCCCTCAATCTGAAATACAGGGATGTTTAAAACACAGCAGCAGGAATATGATGATGTCTGTTTTTAAGAGCTGTATCACACAGACAATGAACCAGGTGAGGTGACAGTTACACTCATTATGTTATAAAATCTACTGGAGTAAGGGGTAATAAATGAGGCATCAGACATTATTTCAGTGTTAACTAGACATTATTTTAATGTTAACCAGACAGAGGCTGTTTAATGTAAGCTCAAAGTTATGTTGTTATTATCATCCAGGGTTTTTATACAACCTAACTACTTACTGAGGAGCACTGCTTCTGTAGCTCAAAACATAGGCAAAGTACAGAGTGAGCTGGACTGCACCTGCACATTGCTAGTGATGGCCTGCAAATAGTTAGGTTGTATTACAATGTAAAAGCCCTGGATTACCAGAACAACACAACCTTGAGCTTACAGGGGTATAGTCCTGTGATTCATGATATAGTTTTGGTGAAATGAATGAATTTCATGGCAGATAATGTCTTATTTAGAAGCTACAAGTCATGGTCCTTAGCATTCCCGTTATAAGAGTGGGTGTGGATATACGCCAATCTGGATTAAATAGCATATGATGGACTCCAAATTACACCAAATTTTCTGGGGTGAGTATATAACCATATTTAACCCTGGAGCACCTGACTCGACTGGGTGAAGTTGTGGTCGAACCACGTAGGGGTCCTAATCATCAGACATGCTACACACCTCATTGACTGAGTCCTAGCAGAGCACGGTCCAATGCAGGTGCACAACACCCTGTAAGGGTGATGCCTGATCGCCTGATGCATCTTTCTTCATTCAGGTCCTGTGTCCCTATGGTGAGTACAGAACCAGAGGAGGAACCCAAAACATTCAAGAGACAGAACCTTATGAATGGGCATTGTGAAGACAGTGACGCTGCCATACATATGTCCTCAACACTCTACGGAACAGGACCAACTCCTTGTGTTGAATGCCTGCATAACTATCAAGGCTGCAACACATGAGCCCCATTGCAGGTTGAGAATCTCCTGCTGTAAGGCTGTCCACCTAGACTCCGACATATTGTCCCTTAGGCTGACAGCGTTGAGTACAATCCCCAAGTACTCAATCTGCTGGCTTGGTTGGGGGTGCTCTTTTTACAGTTGATAGTAAATCCCAGCTTGATTAGGTGAACTGTCAGCAGAGCTGTGTGGAGAATGTCCCATTGTTTGGGCCTGGCCATCACAATGAGGTTGTCTAAGTAAAAGAAGACCATCATCACCAGGCTGTGCAGCAGTTTTAGTGCTGCGTCCACACACTTGCTGAACATACAGGGGGCCAAGGAATAGCCAAATGAGAGCCTATTGTATCTGTAGGCTGTTCCCTGGAAGAAAAAACACAGGAGCCTCCTGTGTTTCAGTGCCACCTCGACATGAAAATAAGCATTCTTCAGGTTGATGGTTATAAACCAGTTGCCTCCCTATGGTTAACATGTGCAAGGTTTTGCAGCCATTGCATGTGTTGAGGTCATGGATGTCCATGATGGGTCTGTAATAACTGTCTATCCTGTATGCTTCTGAAAGCCGATGAGAACCTGCAGAACTGGAATGAGTATCCTAGTCTGAGGGTCTTGTCCAGCCATTTTGTCAATACACAACTGTGCTACCATGCCTCATAAAACAAGATGAGAGCATTCAGAAAGCTGTAGTACACCATTTTGGTCCTCACCACCATCAAGCACACCATAAAAGGGAGTTTGCCCATGTGGGGCTGGCTGTGAAAGGGCTGACCCATTCCTGAATGCAACAGGCCCATTATCTGAGCTTCCAGAGTCGTCTTCGAACGCATCTCTGTTGTCCGAGTCAGCTTGGTGTCACTTGAATACACCGCCATCACTCGAGGAAGTGATATCCCTACTGCTATCAGATCCGCCCATGGAAATAATAGTGGGGGAACAAATGGGATTATTTAGCTCAGCTTTGTGGTGCTCATACTAAGGAGAGACACTTTTTCTTTTAGGTTGATAAGAGTCATGGGTCGAAGTGGTGACTCTTATCAACCTAAAAGAAAAATGGGGTCTTCTGCTCACTCTTGCTGCTCCTCCTCAATGCCATCAGGGGACAGGGGTAGTAGGGTCTGCTTGGAAAAGAAGCCCATTCACTGCTGCCATCGGACAAAAAGTAATATCATGGCCGCACGGGTGCTCAAGTGTGGTGGTAATGTGCTCTGAGCGGAGGCATTCATAGCACATGATGTGCCAGTGTGATGACGCCATTGGGGCAGGCCAGGCATTTCAGTTTATCTTGTAACAGCAACTCCATCCTAAGAGGTAACTATGAGTAGGCGCTTGCTGTTGCTGAACAAGAAGGTATGAGGGCAAAATGGTTAAGTAGACACATACTATTGGCCAGCTACATATTTGTAAAATTTCAATGGGCCATTGCATGCATGTGATTGGAAGAGGGTTAAACCCATAGAGTCCAATGGGGGGCGAAGCCTACGTGAGATACAACTGGAAAGTGGTCGAAACAACATGTAGCTACTCTACTTGCTATTGTCAATGTGCACATACACACATTCTTCCCGGCATCACTGTCAGATTATATTGGTGTAAGTTACAGGTTTCACTTACCAGAAAGACAGACATCCAAATAACATATAAACAGCAAATTATAATTGACAGTGTAGGCCTGAGGGGTAAAAGCAGGAAAAAATGCAGCCTCAACAATCCCTGCAGACAGCCCCTAGTGCCCCTAAAGGCCTTTATCTGCTATCAGTTGGTGGTAGAGGGTGACTAAAGTTGCAGTGTGTCATCTGATCATCTGTACCTGTACCTGGTGCATTTGAGTCACTGTTAACAACTGACACATTTATGTTCCCATGAGGTTTTACCATGTCTGTCTTCCCCTTTCTCCCATAACCATGAATAACACACTTAGTGCTACAACATATTCAGCACATTGCATTTACACATGCATAAAAATTGTTTTTTTTTTCTGAATTTAATATTTGCTAAAGGAGAACTTTATGACATCAGTATATTCATATTCATTTATATAATTTGAATAATACATGTATCAATAGGTGTATTTTATTTTTTTTTTGCTAAATCTTCAAACTTGTTCTCCTATCAACAGTGTTGATGAACATCCAGATTCTGAAGGTATTTAAAACATGCTTCAGATGCCTCAAAATGTGAGTTAAATTAATCAAAGCTTATGAATTGTAATATAAATCAAAAATATCATAGCAAATAATGAGTTCATAACAAATCTCAGTTTTCTTACACTGAAATAATGCAGTTTGGATGTTTCTCAGGCTTCAGACCAGGATACTTCCCTGTGGAGATATTCTGAGTGTCCAAATGGGAAGAGATGCTGAGAAAATCCCACAACACATGGGATGGATTATTTTGTACATCCAATTTGGTCCAGGTTTACACCAGATCTCCAAGAAGGGTTTGAGAATGTAGCTAGGGAGAAGGACTACATCCTTCCACCAGTCCTGGATAAGTACTGGAAAATGGATGGACGGATGAATAGGATCAGCAGCTCACTGACACATTTCACCCCCCAAAAAAGTTGAACATTATATATTTCACAAGGGAATTATGGTAGTATAGTGCATTACATGTGAGAGACATGTTTGCTGAAAGATTTTGTTGAATAAGTATCCACTGAATCATGATAATATTGGACAGTTCTGCTCTCACGATTTACATTCGGTGTAAATGTTAAGCGTTAATGTGGGGATAAGCATTTATGAAAAGTGGTGGTTAGGATATTATGGGTTGAATGCATGTAACTCTTATGGAAATGAGTGAAGATGGTGTCTATTGTTGTTTGTTTTGTTTTTTTAGTTGCTTAAACCTAACTACTTTATTGTCATGACCATATTTCACCTTACCATATTTGCTATTATATTAGATATTCAATAAAGCAAGAAGTTTAAAAATTGGTGCTTTGCAGAACTATTGAATCTGTACTAGTGGTTGGTTTGGAAGTCTTAACCCAAAGACGCTATGAGAGAAAACCTTCATTCCTTCATGATCATTCTGCTTCTCTTTGTCAGGTTGAACAAAATGAGTCACAGATGGCATTAGGCCTACTGTAAATGAAAATGGAAAAAGCTGCATGATAACAATAATAACAACCATGTCCAAATGTCGGAGTTTACATATAACCAATGACTGTACATTGTGTAACAAACAATGTATCCTTACAACAGATACATCAGGGTTTTTATATCCTGGTCATGGTGAAATGTCAACACTTTTACAGTGTGCATAAACACAGTTGTTATGTCAGTTTTAAAAAGCTCACAAAGATCATCTTCATTGTAAATAAATCTATAAAACATGTCTGTCCCCACTGCTTAATTCTTGATTATTTATTTTAACTAACTAAATGACTCACAAAGGAGAATCATATCGTATTTATGATTATTCATGTGCTATTTGTGTCTTAGCTTGCTCATGTATGAATACATAAGGAGGACAGTGAAGTTCTCCCCCTTTCTTTCCTCATTTTGTTGGCTGACCCGCATATTGTTATATTTAATATTATTCATCCAGTGGATTTTTACCTTACATAACAACTTCTCTTTGTAGAAAAGTGTACTGCAAGCACCGACAAGCTCCATGCAGCTTATGTGGTGGGAGGCTATTATAAATAAAACCATTAATTTTTATTCTTCCGGCAAACAATTATTTGCTTCATAGAAGTTGGTGTGTATCCCTTAGTGGGTTTGACAACACCCATGAAGCGGTTTCCTTTTGTCTACTGTTGCTACAGCTCTGTTAAATACTCTAAGGGTAAATGAAAGAGCCGGACTTTGACACCGACATCCAACAGACATTTTCCCCTCTCTACAGGTTATTAATTTTCTAATTAATTCTGTAATTCTGCACAACTCATGTGCTGATTAAATAGCAATAACCACATGCACATCAGGATATGAAGGGCAAATACATTCGGCCGCTGTACATCTAAAATTATATTATGACAAGAACCACCAGTCTGACACTGTAGTCTACCCATCCTGTTTTTATTTTATTTATTTATTTGTAGTATGTTTTCCCCCTGAGGATTACATGGAAACGGTGTTGCCATGGTGCGATTCAGAGAGGTTACAGGACACAAAATCAAATGATTATGGCTTCTGAGGCCTTATTTCTATGCTGATTTGTGGCATTTTATGGAAAACAAAGAAACGTGTGGTGTTAAACGGACTGATAGCATATCCTATTTCACCACCTGACTTTCAAAGAAAAAAACAATCTGTAGAGACAGAATTGCCACTGAGATGTTGGCATTTGCATTTTGCTTTTGTTTCTCTTAACAATTCATGATGTGTATGTAATGTGTAAAAACCTGTTTGGACTGTGCAAATTGTCGATTCTGTATTTGTCCTTATTCTCATGTGTCAGTCTTAATTTACAAGTAATTATTTAGGAAACACGCCCTTAGTTTACACACACATGCACATGCGCACGCACACACACACACACACACACACACACACACACACACACACACACACACACACACANGCATGCTCACACTCTTACTCTTACTCACAAAAACACATTTTACCTGAAGGACATCAGCATTTTAACTGAATAATAAAGCCTGATAACCTAACATTACTCAAGGGCATAAGAGTAATAGCTCAAGGCATTTCAGTGATGATGGCCTTATATCCAAACACTCAGAAACTCAATGTCCCTTCCTCCATTTTCTTTAGGACAAGTTCAATAATAAAACATAATCCTACAGGCACGTTGTGTTATCAACGATTCTGATTAATGACTATATGACACAGAAATGTAAGTTATATGCACACCAAAAGTCTTTTACAATTATATTATCACTAGATAGATAATGTTACGTCAGGGTGTTTAACCATTGCCTCCTCCATTTTTAAAATGTTTGAAAGCTAAAAATAATAATTAATTTTAGGGAAGATGCAAAAGCAAAAAAAACAAAAACGTGAATTTATGCAGAAGGACTTTAATAAATGCTGCACCATCTGGTCAAAGGCAAAAGTGAATGGAATCCCACCAACAACAAAATATACACCTTAATATTTATATTGTAATGCTGTGAACCTACGAATTCACACTTTTGTGGAAACTTTCACAAGATAATCACAGATCTCTCAGTAGTCACATGTGGTGTAAGTCTAAAGCTATATTTGCTGTTTGGGGCAGTAGAAATAAACTATAAGCAACACTATGACTTTTTGAATGTATGTAACATATTCCTTAGATAGCACCTTTCCACAGTTAGGGAGCAAAATTAGCATCAATTTGGAAACATGTTTTTGGACTATACTACTACTATATGTGAGTCCAATATTCATCAATATTCAACCTTCATTTTTTCCATGTTTTTTTTTTTCTTTTTTTTAATGCTCCACTGTCTGTCATTTGTTACTTAGCCCAGCAACAAAAGTACTACAAGCAGAGAGTGGGTTTAAAGCTTTTTCAAGGTGAACAGTGAGAGTGAACCAGAGAAATGCTCCACAGTGTCAGAGGAAAGAAGCCAGAGAACCAAAGCATTGATTTCAAAAACAAGATGATGCTCTGCAGCTGAACCTTAGATTCAGGTGAGAATTGTATGTGTGGGCAAAGGGTTAGGGTTAGTATTGTAAATATTGTTAAAATAAAATTATTGATTATAGCCACTTTATGGGTTCAGGTATCAGTCATCATTATCTTTAGGATTGTGCATTTGAAGTTAAAATCCACATAAAAAAGGTGACAGTTTGTACTTTGTTGAGAGGTCAACTATGGTGCATTGCTGCTAGTCAGCTTTCAGAGTGCTGAAGCATTTTTTTGGATGAAGTCCAAATTGTTTCCAGTTTTAGGACACAGTGATGGAATGAACTGGACTCTCTTTAGCACTGCTGTAGTCTCTACTCTAAAACATTACAAGCAAGACAAGACTCAGCTCAGTCAACCTTATCAGATACTATGTTTAGCTAGGTTATCCACCGGTGTATAAAATCGATCATGTATACTTCCATCAAAAGTAGTACAGTATTTGATGTTGGTCCATTCTGTGTACTGTAAGTACAAGAGGTGCTACTGAGAAATAATTAATAATGGTTTGACACCCCACCACAGCTCAGACTTCCTGCTTTATCAGCTGCTATGGCCAACAGTCTACATCCTTTATTGAACTCCCTCTTTCCCAAGTATTGCTCCGACAGCTAGTAGAAGGCACCATGTAAAACTACTTTCAGAACAACTCAAGCTCCACAGTATACCTCCACTCCTCTTTCTGACAAGTGGTGACACAGTAACTGTCGATCTTTCCTCCCCCATTAAGGAGGAGGTTTCACATTTCTCTGCTCCTCGCTGCCTACATTCTTTTCTGTCTCAGTTTTTCTCTTTGAAACTTGCTGTACTCAGAGAAATGAAATCATGACGTATCGAGCGCT
>JANJYP010078601.1:0-10806 GCA_024605115.1 Rastrelliger brachysoma
CACATTCTTTCAACGGACATATATATTACCCTAAAAGTGGATTCCCTAAGGATGCATAGGAATGGCGTTGCCTTTCAGAGGCTTCAATCAGTGCTAATAGTAAAGTGTGAAAACACTGATGATCACCTCTGACACCGAGCAACAGCTGCAGACACATACATACACACAACCATATCCACATGCATGCCGTATACATTTGCCTCGCTAGTCTGGTATGCATAACATTGATTTCACAGATATCATGCCTTAACGTGACAGACATGTGCGCACAGTATGGTTACAGCTGTGGTGTGTCAATCAACACAACAACAGAACAGTATTCATCATCTAATTTTGTTATAATTCTTTATTCATCATACATCACTTTGGTCATTAAGGTATTATAATCTGGATTTACAATGCACTGATGCAGATTCTGCCCAGCAAAAAAAAAAAAAGAAAAGAAAAAGAAAGTTGTACGTTACTATTTTTCAGAGGTCTATAAAGTAGGTTTACATCTGGTTTCAAGAGTCGTATGTTCACTCAATATATAAAAGAATGATGGAAAGTTTGTAAGAAAAGGTGCATTATAATACATTGTTTTATTATGTGATGTCACAGTTTTCCTTTATGTCCAACTTTCAGCAACCCAATCACAGGCAGGGCTGAGACAGATAACATTCTGTGTAACCACAGAGGTAGGTCAGGGTAATAGATTCTATCAGACTTCAGCCGCCTCGCCTGACACACACACTGACAAACAGGCACAAATGCTACCATTCCTCCTCTCCACTCAGCCTTATAATAGGAGGCTGGGGGACTCAGTGCAAGAGTGCAAGTGTGTGTGTATATGTGTGTGCCGACTGGTTCCCTTGCCTGGTGGAAAATGCTGACTTTTAATGTCCTTTTTTTACTCTTTTCATAAAACACAAAGCCACAGACTTAACTGGGCCTCTGACTCTCACTCCCCCGTCTCTCTCACTGTCCCACTCTCCTGGTGTGTGTGTCTCTCTCTCTCTTTCTGTCTTTGGCCATGGAAAAACTGATTGAGGAAGAGAAAAGGCAAGAAAGCTTCCAGTGGAGCCCTCTGGCCCCTTATGAGGTTGTACAGCTAAGGCAGAAATGCAACATTTACTCCTCAAAAACCTGTGTGCTATGAGTAAGTATAGGGGGATATTTAGTCGTGAGAGCCTCATTTTGTTTTGCATGTCAACTTATAATATGTCTATGGCACCATAAACTAACGAAACACTTTTTATGAGACCACACTTCATATTTGTTCTACAAACCTGGTGGAAAAACAAAATGTCAAAGAATTTTTAAAATCTAAAAAAACCACTTGTTAAAACTTGTGTTAATTACAAATTGCTTTATGGGGAATAACAATAAAAGCTACAATTTGCAGTAACATCTTATAAAAGTGTCTGCTCTGACGCATCTGAAGACAACTTCTTTTGCATTGTAGTTATTAAGTATGTCAAGTGTGGCCTATCTTATATTTTGCTCTAAAGGCTCAGAACTTACCACAGTATCAGCTTAGGTCTAAGTTATTATCCAGAATTCAGTGAACGCCCCATATGTGGGTGGGTGGGTAGATGCGTGTGTGTGTGTGTGTGTGTGTGTGTGTGTGTGTGTGTGTGTGTGTGTGTGTGTGTGTGTGTGTGTGTGTGTGTGTNACAACAATAGCAAGAGCCAACATTTATTTTTAGAGAAAACACAAAAGGCACATCTTTCCTTCGTGTCACTGAAACAAAACACACAGCTTTGTTTAGGGAAGAGCACACAAAAACCTGTATATACACACACACGCACACACACACACACACACACACACACACACACACACACACATACATACACACACAAATGTATACATACACGTAGTTTGTTTAGAATGTATGAGCAGTCATCTCAGTGAATGCTGAGGAGGAACAGAATTATAAATACAATCACAACTCCTATTATTTGACAGATTTCCAAGAAGAGCTTTTATCAAGAAGAACAGTATCCGGATGCCACTCCTAAAAAAGCTAACACTTTAGTAGGACACATAACAAGTTTGTTATTTGCACATACTTAGCACTAATGGAGTAAAAACTTGGTGGCGTAAGGGCGTCACCAGAGAATAGGCCTTGCTGTCCATCTCCTAATTTTGGGGCAGGATCCAACACAATCCACTCTTGACCAAAGACTGTGTATCAGGTTAAGCTGGCTGTCCTAATTTAAAGACTTCTTAAAGTACAGCCAAAGAATATCATCATTGCACCATAGGTCCATCTTTAGCCATGTCATAAGGAGTCTCATGCTCAGTCTGGCTCTTTCAAAGGTTTCTCTGAATTGAGACACACCTGCTGTTACCAAGTCTCAGTCTCTTGTTATGGCTGCAACTAATGATTATTTCTATCACTGATTAACCTGTTGATCATTTTCTCAGTTAATCCTTTATTTAATCAACATGAAACAATGTCTTCAGATGTTTTGTTTTAATTAACAAATTCCAAAGATATTCAGTTTATGATCATGAGTGACATACAAAACTTTCAAATCCTCACAAATGAGAAGCTGCAACCACAAAATATTTCACTGCATTCCAGTTTTACTTGAAAAATGACTACACCAAGAAATCCCATCCATTTTCTAAACCACTTATCATCTAGCAGGTCATGGGGGGAGCCAGTCTCAGCTGACACTGGAAGCAGAAGCAGGCTGGACAGGCAGTCAGTTCATCACAGGTCTAACTTATAGTATACGGACAAACAACCATTCACACTCACATTCACATCTACAAGTAATTTAAAGTCGCTAGTTAATCTTACCTGCATGTTTTTTTGTGTGTACAAGCAAGCCAGAGTAGATGGAGAGAACATGCAAACTCCACACAGAAAATTGGTCAGTAAGTTCAAAACCAGAGCCCGCCAGCGACAATGATAAAACATGTACCACTGTTAATTTTGTTGATGAATAACTACTTAACCATCTAATCATTGGACCTCAAAAATCTGACCTATCTATCTAGAGTCGACCACTGTTCATCTCCCTCATCCCACCTTTCCAGAATTATACTCAGCTCTGCTTTTAATTTACACTTAACAGTTTCATGCCTAACATCCATGAATTCACAGCCAATAAGGGTTAGGTTAAGGTTATACCATATGGAGAAACAATGTAATAGAGTCAGGGTTAGACTATTTCTGTCAATTGGGAGTTTCTCACTTCATTTTTCCAGATTCAAAATAAAAGGGAAACGGTCCTTCCTTTTTCTTATTAAACAAAACAGTCTTATTCACAGAATATCATATCAAGTTGTGAAATGTATTACAAGTATCTTTAGTTGCAGCTATAAACATCTAGTGAATATAGGATGTTTCAAAAACACAGACCTAATGTTAAAGAGAAATGCCAGTGAATGTATGCAGCATTCACAGCTCAAATCAACAACAACACTGTTGTAAACAACTTTTTATAAAGGTCATGAGACTGTTTTATTACTAGCAACACAAGTCTAATAACTTGACATTTACTCCACTTTTTTATAATAATTTCAAAATCTATGAGAGGGTCTGGATTGTACATATAAAATTATACACGACTTGCTTGGTTAAAGGCTTTAAAACGAAACATTTTAGACACGTTGAGATTTTTGTGTAATTTGTATTTTTTTCCAATTTCTACGTTTTGTCCAATTTCCAATTAAGAAACCACACTGCAGATACCGGTGCAATGACGCCTGCATCATTGCAAAGGAACTTGTTTTGTAATCAGGAACCAAAAAAGTGGACAGATGCTCACAAAGACACAGACATCTTTCCTGCTGTGTTTAAAGACATCCCTCGTCCACAGGAATTCTTTCATGTTGGACACTACTATGGATTTTATGTGTGTGTGTGTGTGTGTGTGTGTGTGTGTGTGTGTGTGTGTGTGTGTGTGTGTGTGTGTGTGTGTGTGTGTGTGTGTGTGTGTGTNTTTCACAGAAATTCCTAATATGACAGTGCTGAGTAATGGATCCCACATGGCAGAGAAAAGTTGGGGAACACCTAAGGCCTCTACTCACATCTCAACATACTTCTCATCCTGTCATCTTCCTCTTATTCTCCTCTCAATCACTTGTCCTTGATAGTTTTCTTCCGTCAACGCGTTTTAAAAGCTCACCCTAAACTCGCCCCCTGACTAAACCTACTGCTATCAAATATCCCACACCTCTCTGCTCCCACTGCATTTTGGGACGGCTGAAAATACTTCCAAATTAACGTTGGCACTGTGCCTTTGAAACTCTCAGGCCTTGTGTCACATCACATTAAATCAGAGAGAACAAGGCAGTAAACACTTGGGGAGTTATGCTACATCAGTTGAAGAAATTACCTCTGCTTGAGGAGAACTAGGAGATTATTGAATGTATCAAATTATTGTGGAGCTCAACTCTGGTGGAAGTAAAACACAGCACCTTCATATGACTCTTTGGGCCAGTCTAGAAGTCTACTGTGCTATTCACTGCACCACAGAGCAAATTTCCTGTAATGGCTACAACAATATTTGAATGGACCAATGGCAAGTTTGGCAAATTTCTGTTGATAACAGTTTCCATCAAAAAGTTGCCAGAGCACATGCTACTGTTTAAACTTTAATTCATTCAG
Organism: Rastrelliger brachysoma; assembly: GCA_024605115.1. Lineage (NCBI taxonomy): Eukaryota > Metazoa > Chordata > Actinopteri > Scombriformes > Scombridae > Rastrelliger > Rastrelliger brachysoma. The sequence continues at coordinate 4,611 of JANJYP010078601.1, forward strand.
CTGTCTGCATGGTTGCTTAACATAATTCTTCACATATTTGTATGTCTGATGACTGCTGGGCTCATGAAAGTAAATCAAAGTTGGAAGAGAAGAGAAGAGAAGAGAAGAGAAGAGAAGAGAAGAAAAGAGAAGAGAAGAGAAGAGAAGAGAAGAGAAGAGAAGAAGAAAACTAATAGATCCAGACTGCCAGTTCTACGTGTGTGACATTACTGATGGAGTGGATTTTGATTCCATGAATATACTCTTACATAATTTAAAGTACATGTTGCAACATGGAGAAATCCAAAATCAAATTTCATAATATCTCTTCTACTCCTTTTTCATCCATCTTTGCCATTTGTCATGTGGAAATATGTAATCAGCAGTCAAAAGATTTGGGTGTGTGTAGCCTTTGCATGTCATATGAAGATTAATCCTCAGCACACGTCCAAAAAGGAAAGGTTTTACACTGAATTTATTCTCCATGAACCTCCATGCTTTTTAAGAATGAGTCTCAACCTCTGTAAGCAAATCTAAAAAGTCTCTAATCATGGAAAGCCTGGACAAAGTTGCTGATTTCAACCACAAGAGGGCGCCCCATCAAGTCAGCATGTTACCAACTGTCTCATCAGAACTACAATGCGTATTATGCACTAACTCAGTAATACAAGAGTGGATTAACAGCAGCCTTTAGTGGATATAATGTACTTTAAAACCTACTATGATCAGTTTAGAAATGTAACATTCATGATCGGATCACGGAAATGCTACCATTAGACTAACAAATACCACAGTGAACAGTGAAGAAAATAATAATAGTATGTAATGTATAACGATCACTAGTGGAAGGCTCATAAATGCAAAGTGCAAAAAGTTCACTAAAACGTCTAATGAGCAATCCGGCAGACACATTTCCTTGAAGGGCACACATTTCCTGCATCCACTGAAACAAAAAAGTTCATCTTCCTTCCCAACGCAGTATTCATTCACTGCATTCTCACAAATGAATTTCACACACATACACACTCACACTGTTGGTTGACAACGCCCCTTTCATTTCCAGCGTCTGAAAGCTGGAGCCACTCAGCAGAAGTTGAGTTATGATCTACGTCAAATAAATAAATAAAATAAAGGAATGTCCACAGGGGAAAACACTACAGCAAGAGCCCCTGAAAAAATCCACTGTATTAAATAAAATAAATCTCAACCCAAAATAATAAAGCGTTAGGAGACTGCTGCACAAATATCCCCACAGAGTGCGGATTATTTAGGAATGCATATCCCACAGCAGTACAAGGATATTGAACAATATAAACTCATCTCAACGACATTTTCAGTAATTAGCGTATTAGTGGATAATTAAAAAAGATATTTCACATAGCCTCCTGTGCTGTGTTTCAGAATGACATAAATCACGTACAAAGTACAGAAAGTTCAATGCAGTATTCAAACAATATGCAAAATAATAATAAAAATAATAATTATAACAAGTTTACCTACCGAGTTTGGACCGTGAAGGAGAGAAAGCTGTGTGTTCAGTTCCAGTGGTGACAGTGTGAATATTTAAAAGAAGGGGGAATTAGGGGATAATAAATTGAGAAAGTATTGCAAGAAACAGCCTTCGAAACGCAGCAGCTGGAGATCCCACTAGTGATATCCCCCAAAAAAGTTAGAAACGCACGTTCTCTTGCCCGGCTGTCGGGAACGCGCGGGGGAGGTGCCGAGGATGGGGATGGGTGTGGTTTGGGATTTAATATGCTGTTAGAGGCGTGTGTGTGTGTGTGTGTGTGTGTGTGTGTGTGTGTGTGTGTGTGTGTGTGTGTGATTTTTTTTTTATGCTCGGCGGGAAAAGTGTACAAAAAATCATCATGGGGTGTCAGAGGTGAAGTGTGGAAGTCTGTTTCCTGCACATAGCTGACTGCCTGACAGGGAGAGTAAGGTCTACAAGGGGAAGAGGATAGCAGAAGTAAGAGGCCAGACAGAGAGGGAGACAAAAGGAAATTAAAGGGATAAAAGGGGATGAAATGTCAAGAAGAGGAAGACATGGAGAGAGAATAATGAAAAGGAGAGAGAAGGACAAGCAAGTGAGAGAGGAAACGGATAAAATAGAAATGAGTTGACTTTGCATATAATGTTCTGAAACTTCACATCAATGAGTGTTACTATACACACTGTTTTCCTCTTGGAAGCACTTTTTTTCATTCATATAAAGGTCCAAGTGTTAGAGCCACTTTCCTGTAACCTTGAACTGCTCTATTTGTATTCTTATTCTCCAGGGAATACTCCTTTTTTTCACTTCCCTGAACAAGCCAGGCAGCACTGAGAAGTGAAGTTTGGTTTTCTGTGTAGGTGGCACTCTTTTCTTCATTGCCTAGTTGGACTAATGCTCATCATACAGCTCATATAGTAATGAAAATATTGTCTGTTTCTTCCAAAGCACTACGGACTAACTTCTGCAGTGTACAGTAACATGTTTTTACATCTGTGACTTTTAGTGCCAGGTTATAGCAATCAACATATATATTTTCTTTCCGTCTACCAGCTTCCTTTACTGCAATCAAGTTTTACCCTCCATCCTNCGGACTAATGCTCATCATACAGCTCATATAGTAATGAAAATATTGTCTGTTTCTTCCAAAGCACTACGGACTAACTTCTGCAGTGTACAGTAACATGTTTTTACATCTGTGACTTTTAGTGCCAGGTTATAGCAATCAACATACCAGATCAAACATATTTTCTTTCCGTTTACCAGCTTCCTTTACTGCAATCAAGTTTTACCCTCCATCCTCTCTCTGTCAAGCCCCACCAGCAGCACTAAATTACTTTTACGGCAATTTCTTCAGTCATCGTTATACGACAGCATATTTGAGAATGCTCAAAGTCATCACTTACCGTCATTTTTCCCTCACATCATTCTATCTATGTGAGATGTCTCTTTTTATCTATTTTGTCCAGTATATGGTTTGACTAAATTGTATGTTTTTACATTGTTCTGCTGTATAGTTTTTCATCTCAATAGGACCAATCAGAAATATGTGTCTTTGTACAAGGCTATGAACGTGTTATCCATCATAAATAATATTGTGGTCCAACTCAACTATTATCTACTCTTTTTTTTGTCACCCGATAATGTTTGTTATAATTTACTTGAGAGGGTTTAAAATGCCTGTTTATACAATGCCACACCCATCACTACATCAGCGGTTAAGTTGTTAAACAACTCTCCCATCAAGGCTTGTCATATGCAAATAACTGATAACTGACAAATCAACACTAAGCTGAAACCTCAACGATTATTCAATGTGCAATGGTTTTTATTCATATTATGATAGCTGGATTTTTTTTGTTTTTGTCTTGTGCTTGGTGGTCCGAGGTGACCATTATGACAGAATGGGATTCTTTAGGGGAGTAAGAAGGAAACGATTTGTTAGGGCAAGCACGAGGTTATGAAGAGGGCATTGTCAAGGCTTGTTATGCAGCACATAATTCTTTGCATTTTCCAGGCGACCACAACACAGGACTGCTGTGGCTGCCTGATGGAATGAGCAGGAACCACCCAGCCTGATGGAGGAACTTAGAAAATTATGCCTTTTGAGTAAATGTGAGAAAGTACATTTAATTACATTTGAGACACTAATTGTTTCATGTCTGCAATTGTAAGGGGCGTGATTTGCCCATAGACTGTAAAAAATATGGACATAGGAGTCTGATTTTGAAGCTCATCCTGGACGGTGGACAGCACCATCTTGGGTCTTTGCATGCATGTACTTTCCATATTCAGAGCAACAGGGGTCCTAGCCTAGCCCAGCCAATGCTTAGCAAAGAGCTAACAGGTCTCAGACTGTTTGAGACCTGTCACTCAACATAACCATTCCTCAATTTATGCGCCCATTTTAAGCCTTAATAACACTGAAAACCAGTGAGCGTCACTGTTAAAACCCACAACTCCCTTTTAGATTTGCCCTTGTGTTGTTTTGTCATGAACTCATAGTTATGGGACTCTGTGTTATTTCATTATGGTACACCTTTGTTTTTTGGTCCAATGTGTCAGTTTGGTTTTGCTTGTTATTCTACTTTTCTTTGAGACTTTCTGAAATTCGTGTGGTGTGTTTTCTGGTTTTGGTTTGCTCTGTGTCTTCCTCATGTGTTCCTTCCTCCTATATTCATGTGCTCCTCACACCTATGTGTTTCTCCCCAGCCTTCTCACTTGCCCTGCATCTTAGCCCTACCCTGCTCCCATTGTCTTTCTAGCCAATCATCTGCCAAACTGCCCTTGCGTTGTGCCATCTCTTTTCTGTTGTTTTCTGCTCAGTTTTTGTTGGATCCTTCGTCAGTTCTGATCTGCTCCTTTGGTTTTTGTTACACATTTAAAGAATAAAATTATTTTTCTTCAGCCCTTTCAGTCTCTCCAACTGCGTGGCTTTCCTTGACATGGTTACAGAAAAAAACACAAAACACCAGCTTCTATTGTCAGCATTTAGTTTGATACTGCTCGACTGCTTTGTGCATGCATGTTATTGTAGTATATGGCAAAGCGATTATGATTCTTTTACACAAGCTTCAGGACATTCCACTTTTTCTGCTATGTAAGAACAGCATGTTATCATAGCCAAAAAGTTCTCATTAGACAACAAATCACCCTCAGAATATTTGCACTTTTTCATATTTATAAACACACAAGAATCATCACATAACACTTGCATACTCTGTAAAGGTAGGTGCACACAGGAGAGGAATGGATACAATCCCTATCTATATGTTGAGCTGATGATGCCACTTTAGCACTTGATACAATGGACTGTCTCTCTCATTTGCAGTCATTCCCAGACACTGACACACAACCACCCCTTTTTCCTGCATTATGTGTCTTCTATATACATGCTATTTACACCTATGTGTAGAAAATCTCTATAAAATCTGATCTATATCCTGACAAATGATGGTTTTCTATCATTTAAAAAAGGAAAAAGAGATAAAAGATTTTTGTGTTTTTCATGATGGTAGAATGCCACAATTATCATTTATTTTATTATCTCTGTCCCTTGTGGGTCAACATGCTGCATGCTTGTTGCTCATTTCAACATCACATCACTGTAATCATCAAACACACACACACGCAGGCCCGCAGCAATATTACCTGTTTAAANCTTTTATTATCTCTGTCCCTTGTGGGTCAACATGCTGCATGCTTGTTGCTCATTTCAACATCACATCACTGTAATCATCAAACACACACACACACACGCAGGCCCGCAGCAATATTACCTGTTTAAACAACAAAGGCTTGGTTTCTCAGGTCCCCGACTCTACTACCACAGTTCTCATCCAAATACACTTTCATGCGCACACGTACATCTCACCACTCATGCACATTAGTGGTGGAAACAGGTTTAACCTTTCTGGTGGGTATCAGGTGACCACCACGCAGGCAAACACACTGCAAAAATGAGACACAATCAACATACACTGTAATTCACTGTAGACATATCAGTTGCCTGCTATTCTTATAGACCTACAGGTGAAAACAATAAGCTGCACCCAATAACCCTCTAATAGACCTTTTAAGTACAGTTCAGTAGCTCCCCTCAGGGAAAATGTCACTGCTGCTTCATAATATTCTGTGTATAGTCTCCTCCTTTAAGAGGTTTCTTTTAGAGGCAATAGCTTTTTCAAACAAATAATAGTATAATGAAAAATACAAGCCCTGCAGTCAAACCATTTTTTACAGATGTGTGCTGCATTATTATATTTCAGCAGCTCCTCTTGCAGTGACACACTGTATGTAATGTAGTAGCAGATATGTAGAAAGTAGATTATTTAATCGAACCTGTCATGCATAGCAAACAAAATGTCATGCACTTAAAAAAACATATAACATATGCACATTTCAAGTATTTTCATGCCTTTGACATGGAACCATTCTAAATTTTCTAGAGTTTTGAAGAAATCTATTTTAATGCAACTTTATACCAGAAGTAATTGGAGCCTTCTGCTGCTGTCTGCTACATTTCAGCTTCTTTCATCTACAGTAGTACCTCCTGTGTGACCATTAAACCTAGTCCCCAGCAGTTCTCCCACCTGGAGAAATGCCAGCAACACACACACACACACACACACACACACACACACACACACACACANACCAGACAGGAAACACCCCCCACCATCAACAATCCCCCCTGTTCCTGTTTCTCACAGCATGCATGTGTGTGTG
>JANJYP010078629.1:0-12228 GCA_024605115.1 Rastrelliger brachysoma
TTAGTCTCCCACCCGCCCTCCCCCCACAGAAGCATTCACACACAAACACACACCGCCAATGGCATTTGTCATACACTACAAAACACGTAGCAGCAGGTGCTATAATACACATATGGCAATTAGTGAAGTGTTAAATAAAAGGCAGGGGGCATGAAGGGATGATTTAAACCTGTAGGAGCTAACCAACATAGGCTAATGGGCTAACGATAAAGGAAATGTTGAATCCATTTTGCATTAGCAGCTGCTGGGCCCGATATTGACGCGGGGTGGGCAGAAAGGCTCTTATCCTCACTGTTTAATCTGCCCGTCTTGTTCTTCTTGCCCGCGGACAGCACCTCGCTTGTGTCACACCGAGTGACTGAGATTGTCCTTGAAGGTTTCCGAGAGAAGCAATTGGCTGCTTTGATGGTGTTCCCCCAGGCTCAGTATGCCCTAGGTCCGTCCTGCCACAGATCACACCTGCCTCCGCGTCCTTATTAGTCACACTCCTCCTGTTAATTCTCACACAGACGGACAGATTGAGCGATCTTTAAATTGCTTCTGTCATTCACAGCTAGAAATATATCTGAAAGATCTCTCTTTTTTTGAAGTAGCTGTTTGAGATTATAGACAGCTTCTGTGCTGTTGCTTTAGTGATTATATGCATTTCTAATTTATATTCTGGTCAGGGGTCAAGGAGGACTATCGAGGCATCTGCGTCTTTAACAGGGAGATCCAGTCACACATATTCCTCTCCACTGGTTCTTGACATAGAAAGAAGCTGATTTGTAAAGAGTAAAGAGCATGTGTTGACTTGCATATATCTCTCTTATCCTGCCTCTCTGCTTCCTGGCAGAATGTTATTAAAAACAACTTCTGTCCATCACAGGCAGACCTATAAGTCTGGAAGTGGATGCTCCATCACGAGCTACCTGCTGTCATCTTCTGTAGAGCTCCTACAGTCTTCCACATTTACCGTACTTAACAACTGCGTTACTCATTAGAAAAGGGTTGGCAAAGTGGGGGCGGGGGGGGATGGAGCAATGATCGCAGAGATGATATGAAATATATAAAAGGAAATAATAAGAGGGAAATGGATTGATAACTGCATTGATGTGAAACTGGACTGCAATCCCAGTTAGATAAACGAATAAATTACAAAAAAAGAAGAGACAATTATTAAGCGAATGGAGAGTAAGCGATACTGTAGATAGAATGGATATGATCTAGAGAATGAAGCAAACGCCGTGAAAAAAAGGATGTAAACGTAGCAAAAGCTCCCGTACACGAGTAGAGAGTGCCACAAGACAGATTCATGACAGAGATCGATCTGGAAGTAGAGTGAGGCGTACCTCCAGCAGATGGTTGTCTGGGCCCGTCGTCAGCCTGCTCTGAGTAATGGCCGCATCAGCCATCACCCACCAACTAACTGAGCCTCACAGGAGGAGAGCCCTACAGATGTTCGCCTTGTACACAATCGTCTACCAAGACCACAGGCCAGATGAGCAGAGGCTAAATTAAATTTGTTAATGCTGCATTGAACATCCATTGTGGCTGGCAGTTGTCAGAGAGAGTTTGGACTCAGGCAGTAAAAATCTAGTAGATATGTTACATCTAAAGTATATTTTTGACTGATTTTTTTTTTGGTTTTCTCTTACAATAAGCTGTCAGCTAGTGTTTCAAGTATCAAAAATAATGATGTCCTTTGAATTCAAGGGTGTGTTTTAGTGTTAAAAATGACCCACCTCAGTTCAAAGTAATGCAGCAGCAGCCACAGTGATGGATATCGTCGCTGTGACCTGAAGCGGCCCGGCTCTCACCTCAAAAGTAAACGCAAGAATCGACTCAGTGGGGCTGCACTGCTTCTCCACCTCCCGCCACACGCTCCACAGGCACACAACTCATCCAGGCCTATTCCTATCTCGTAAACGGGGTCAAACGTGGTACCGGGAGTATCGGGGGAAAGTTATTTCAATGACTCGCACAAGGTACGGTAAACGCCCGAAGGGTTTGGTCTCAATACATCACAGACCGAAGGTAAAGAAAGCTAAAAATACTCTCCTCCCTCTCACTCTCCTTAAACAAAATGCAGAGGTTGGCAGAGATGGCTTGTGAACATCTCTAGAGATCTGCTGCTCCTCCTAACAAGAAGCGGTGTTGGGGTTCGCTCAGAGTCAGCGTTTAGTGTTTAGCTAATTCAGCTTTGTTTAGTTAGTGAGCACACCGAGAGCAGATGCAGGTATTTTGAAGAATAATACTGAAACTGTGGCTGCATGGTAAAGAAGGAAGGGCAGCGCCAAATAAGTATGTCACCAGACCACAATGGGAGACATCAATCTATAAGCTATTAACTCCAAGGATTGGTTGAGCACTTCACTTTAAAACTGCACGCACTGTGATTTCATGACTTCATTTAAGGCTTTGGAGAGAGACTGAAGTTGTAGGTTAGATTTAACAGATGCGTTGATAATGATTCAAGCTGAAGAAAAAAAACAGTGATGTTTGTTTTAACTAAATATTTTAATAAATTCTATGCATATGAGAAAATATACTGCAAACCAAGGTTGTAGGTTTGGTTTTAATTGCTTTGGACATTTTTTCTGTTGGACAGCTAAAATGTGTGTCTCAGTACTTGCCCTCCTTTTTTTTTTCTTTCATAAGCACACACACATACACACATAAAGAGCCTGACTCTGCAAAATGTTTACTCTACTGAATATGCATACACTGACTTGCCTGAAACCTGACTAGGATCATGAGTTTTTCCTCAGTTTTTCACATTTTATTTTGTTGACAGACCAACAATAATATTTAAAAAATAACATAACATAGATTGTCACTATGAATGTTACAATAAAGTATATGAAAGCTTGTAGGTAATGATGATAATTAATAACTAAGCTTAGCTGTTACTGACACTTTGGTTATGCTTTAAAAGGAACCAGATGTTTGAGCAGCAGTCACAAATAAGCTAACAACGCCTAACACCTGCAATTAAATTTGATATCAAATCATTTTAGTTTTCAATTTTCTAACATCTGGGATGTTTAAACTGCAATTTCTGACTGCTTCAGATTCTCCACCTCTTCCACTAGCCACTAGCCTCTCTCACCTTCAGCTCACCGAACACTCGCCAGCCACGCGCTTCACCCCGTGCTCATATCTGAAATATTAAAAGGGCCTCCTGTGAACTGTCAGAGTGTATTGTTTTCCTACAAACGCTCCTTTTGTCATCTCCGTAGCTTTTACTGCCTTTCTCAGCAGTTTACTGCACAGCCAAGGTCATTGCTATTATTCCCCCCCTCCAGCTTCACACGAGTTACTGGGACCAGCGTAGAGCAGCTCCCAACAAAAGAAGGTCATTCTCTCTCAGCGTTGATGACCGTATTATATCTCCAGCATGAACCTTCATGAGCATAACGCCTGTCCAAAACAAAGAGCTGCACATTAAGCATGGTGACATACTAGAGCAATTTTAGCGCCTGCTGTGTTTTGAGCAATAAGGCCAATGTTAATGGAGTTTTGGTGAGCGATGGCTTTGACAGCTCCTTAACATGCTCCGATATCTGTCTGACTCTTTTGTGCCGGCAAGCCTCACTAGAGATGGTGATGCTGATGACGGTGGTTGCGACGCTCTTTTTGTGCAGCCATCGCCTAAGTGTCTTCTTCATCTCTCGTTTTTTGTTTTTTTTTCCTCTTGATCTTTGGAAAAGGTTATTCACTGGTCACGAAGGTCAGTAAAATAATCTGTGAATTTAATGTGGCAGAGAAGTTCAAAGGAAAGCCTGACGCATGATTAACCCCTGCCTGGAAATTGACAAGTGCTCACCTCCCCTCATCTAAGCTCACATTCTAGATCTGTCATAGCAGCAATTCGGGGTGAAAGCCTTTGATGGAAAATGTAGGTTAAATACACAGAGGAGCAGATCTTATTAGCGTTTTCCCACGAGAGGAGTAGTTATTTGATCTGAACTCTTGTTGCATAACCAAGAGTGGGAGAATGAGAGAGAGAGAGAGAGAGAGAGAGAGAGAGAGAGTCTTGAATAATCCATGTTTGTTTCAGGAAAGCACATTTCTCACTCAGTGTGCGACTAGGCTCCAATCAGCTGTAATGAGAGGCCAGATTCTCTTGGAAAGTAACTATTTAATAAGCGCTGTGTCTGAAGTGTATACTGTGGGCTATGGGACATGGATATTAAAGTTGAAGAACACGCTGTGCAGTATTCTCATATGAAACCCTCTCTGCTCAGGGCTAACGATATCTTCATGCAGAAAGCTGTGCAAAGGTTGATAATACAGAGCACAAGTTTCTGTAGTTTTCTACATCTCTACATTTCTCTTTTTACAAGAACCTTATTCCCAGTTATTATTTAGGAGCTTCATTTTTTTTCATGAAGCCAATTTGGTGAAATACATTTGCATAATAGTATGTTTAATGTGCTCTCGTCATCCCTTTGTCATATTTGCTGTTTAATGCGTTTGCATATGTTTGCAGTCTGTTTTAGTGATTCATGTTAGTGATACAAACGTAGTCGTCATCTGTTCAGCCCTTAGGTGAAATGTATATCTCACACACACAAATCAAAACAAAATTTAACTTTATTATACAAAGGAGAAAACTCAGTGGGTGGAAGTAAGAAAGAGATTTTGCAGAGGTTGAAGAAAAAACAAAAAGACGACAGACTTTTTTTCATCAAAGGAACAAAATCAAAAGCACTTTTTTTAAAGATTATTTTATGTATTGGACAGTGGGTGGTGAAGAGGCAGACAGAAAACAAGACAAGAGAGAGATGTGTATGATATATAATAAAGGTCTGGCTTGAATTGAACCCGGAATATACGGTAATGATGTGGCATGTGGAGTAACAACTATTGGGGTGTTCCTCCATCATTCATTTTTAAGTGGTTTAACTAAATAAGGCAGATGCAATCCACCAGCTGTCCTTTCTCCGCCCATATAATTACATATTGTCAGCAGCTACAGGAGTCCTCGTCTTGTCATAAAAGTCTTGACTTTATGTCAGATGAAGTGGAAAACTGAGATAACTCAGCTTCCCTGAAACTCCCAGAGATGCTGTTTCATTCATGTATTAGCTTAGACTGTCATCTCAATAAGGAATGACTGGAAGTGCTTGGGTGTAATATTAAAGAAAGAATTCCTTTTTTTTTGAAAACCTATTTGCGCACTGTGATGTTTTATAGATGCGTATTTTAGTTGGACTGATACTGCTATATTCCTGAGCGCTGCATACGAGTTGCCTGCCTGCCTACACTCAGCACAGCCTGCACCATCCATCTGTACATTTGGCAGGAAGACGCGTGCTATCTTCGTATTTATCGGCCGCACATGTGAAAACACACAACAGACAACATACAGTAGATGTGTTGCTTTCACAAAATAGTTTTATTGGTAAAAAATAGAACTACTTGCACAAGCACATTGAGACAACTGTATCAGAACTTGTGAACTGTTCATCATCACAAATATGCTCTGGCAAAGTAAGAAGTGCTAAAGCATCCACAAAAATAAGCTGCGATTATCAAAATGATAATACAACGTCTTGGTACAGTATATGCAGGAGAGTTGTAACTCTTTAGACTTTTAGGACCTAGTCACTTTGCACTCTGATCATTTATAAGCTAATGAAATAGTGTGCTGATGATCAAGCTGCACAGCCACAAAAAAGAAATTTCTATCTCCTCTTTCCCTGCTGAATCCTATCGACCGAAACAAATCATTCCACTTTTTTTTTCTTTTTCCAGAGTGCCAGTTGTGTTATGTATTTGTACTGGTCCAGGGAGCTTGAAATGCTCAGCCATTTGAAACAAACTGCTGTCAAATAACATAACACAAGCAAAGGTGCATTTGCGTAGTCTTCTTATAAAGAAGATATGGTATGAACATGGTATTGTATCTTCTATTGAAACAATCTGTGGGAATCCTGATCCCTTAGTTCAAACAAACACCTTAAAAGCCTAGATACTTGTGTACAGCTCTCACAAACTTGCAATGGTCCAAAAAATCCTGAAACAAATCTTTTTTTTAAAATTTATTTAGAAAACACCGCACTCCAGTATTCCCAGTGAAACACTCATGCCTAGTAAAGTCTTGCTGTGCTGTGGGAAATGAGGAATAAAGAGGATTTAAAATAACCCTTGAAAGCTGCACTGGACTGTACACAAGCATCTAGTTGACTTGAGACTTAGTCTGGCAGAACAAATCACAAATCCATAAAACATTTGCTAATGTATAATTCATGTACAAACAACGCAATAAAAAAATAAGCAGAAAGAACTCCAGATAGTATTAAAATGTGTCATCATGAGACGATTTGGCACATTCTCGAAACACATAACGTGTCAGTATTAGTTGATGACATGGCACATTCTTTACTCTGTTTATTGCATTGGTTATGGTGCCTGGGCAGTGAGTTATTGTCAGGAGGCCAGCTCTCTTGGCTATAGTCTGTGCTGGGCAAGATGGTTAAGTCAGGGTGGGGCAGAAACGTGGGCCCAGAGGGCTGCCAGGGCCGGCAGTGGTACCCACAGAGATGCCCGTGGCGTCCCGGCAGCAGCCTGCAGGTGGCGAGCTGGGCTTAGCCATCTGCTCTCCCCCAGGAAGCTGCATGTTTATGAGAGAGAAGGAGAAAATGTGCAGTTCTATACATCACTGCCAAGGCCTGTCTGGAACACGAAAAACAATATTCCTCCAGTCCTCCTCCCTTAGAAAAAGAGTAGACACACACTGAAACATGACTGCATGAAAGCGGAACACTGCCACTGACATATGAGTAGGTGGGAGTTTTGTTTATGTGGGTCTGCTGCCATGCATGTGCGCACGCACAGCGTGTGCGTGTGTGTGTGCGTGCATGTTGGATGGCCATGCTTTCAACATGGATCAGCATTCTCTTGTCAGCGATCACATCCATGTGACATGTGACACAAACACAGGGTGGTGGGTAAAATGAGAAGAGACTGACAGGTAAGAAATCGAGGAATTGTGGCGTAGTCATGGGATTGATATTTAAGACACCAAGACTTTCCGCAGGTGCAGACTGGTAACATATGCACACTGCTGATGCACTTGGAAAACAAGTCACATATGGAGAATGACGCAAACCTTTTTTAGCAGCCTGACACAAAGCCACCCAGTCGACCATGACTCAAGAAGCTTCTCTCTCACTGCTTCGTTTTTGCTTCTCTTGCCACTGCACTATTAAACATCTCTTCATGCTCGTGAAAGTAGTTGCATGGTTAAGACGCCATAGCAGTGAATGGTAAAGAAGAGCATTTTCTATATATAAAAAAAAAAAAAACAACAAAACAAAACAAAAAAACAACCTCTGTCCACCTAACACAGATGCAGCCTCCTGTCACTGGCTAATAAGGGGGATTAGTCAGAGAAGCGTGAGCAGAGACTGTGATTAAAGCTTGTGGAACCTCAGCAAGACAAAAAAAGATGCCCCCCTAAACAACTTCAAATCACTGACTGACATGCACCAATCCCCAGACAATAAAGATAATTGAATGCCGAATTTCTGTTTCCATGGCAGTGCGGAGGAGGATGGCAGGAGTGAATAGCACATGCAAAGAACAGGCATGTCTGAGTGTTTACTGTGTACATAAAGACACACATGAGCACGTGTAAGTGTGTGGGTGCGCATGTCCGAGGGCATGCTGGTGTTTATGCCGTGAATGGGTAGATGGATCAGGATGGGTAGCCGCTACTTACAGACAGGTTGTTTTTGTTTGGATGGGAATATGATAACAGCATATCAGAGAATCTGCTCTGCTGAAGGATTGAATATCTATTAGTTTCTCTCCATCTCTCTCATATTTCCACCCCACGGAGAGAGAAGCAGGCATCTGTTTGTCTGCATTTTCTGTCTCACATCCAGCCCAGAAGCCCACGTCTACTCCTCCTGACAGTCCTCTTTGAACAGTTACAGCAGGGTAATGTTTCTACAGCTTTTCAGGCACAGGCATATTGTGTGGCTATGTCTCAGTCATCTACCAGGCATTCCGCTGTATTAATACACAGACAGGCTCCACACAGCATGCTTTAGAGGCAAAATATCAATGTCATTCTAGTAGCTAACAAAAATATGATCATTTATCTCAATCAATTCCACGTAGCATTCTAGTGGATAAGTATACGAAAAACTACAATGGCTTGCTATGAAAGGGCTTCCACCTAATGCTTTCAGGCATTATATTGCCTATTTTGTCAAATGGGAGGGTTCCAAACGATTGTAAATAGCAGCTAAATGATTGCTTTTTTCTTTCAATTCAAACCTTTGGCGAGGAGGAAAATCTACATGGAAGGCTTCCTTATTTGCTTAATCCATTCCCCAGGGAACTCTATCTGTGATTTACTGATGAAGGATGTCTGCATTTGGTTAGCGGCTTCCTTCGATTCTGCAGCACCTCATCTGGCTCCTTACACATTCACACTGTTTGTTCCAAGGCGCTGCTTCAGGAATACCTCCACTGCTTGTGCTTGCAGAACAGAAAAAAGAGGAGCAAAGATACAAGAAGGGAAAAATGAATTCAAAGTTGTTGCCCTCCTCTCTCATTTTTTCTCCACCTCTATCTGGAGTAGAGCCTAGTGTCTAGCATAAGCCGTGATGGTTTCCCTTCAGGCTCCTCTCCCTTAAGCTGAAGCATACACAGCGCTGCTTTATTACACATAGTCCTGCAGGCTGTAGCCAGTCTTATTGTCTAATGGGGAGAGAGAGCAGTACTGGTGTTGGAGCTCCTGCTGCTGAAGCAGCTGTTGCTGCTGCTGCTGTAACAGCAATTTGTCAGGGGGAGGGAGCAGGACCAGGTCCTGGGGGCCATGCCTCTTCCCCGAGCAGGACATGCAGAAGATGGACCCCCCCATTAAGAGGAATCCTGCAGAAACAAAGGCCACGTACACAGCACCCCCAGGCTCAAACTTATTGCTCTCGGGCACACTGGAGTCCAGGAAGTTGGTGATGACCTCGTTGGTAAACCAGGAAGCAGGCACCAGACACAGAAATCCTGCAGCGACAAAGCAGCCACCACTGGCAATTGCAGCATGCCGTTTGGAACGCCGTCCACCTCCCCAACGTGTGCATTTGAGTCCCAGGGATGCAAGGCAGAGGCCCATAGCAGCCAGTACGCAGCACAGGACCATGGTGGTGCGGGCAGTCTGCAAGTACGCAGGTAGTGAAAGCACTGAATATTTAAGCGTGCAACTGAACATCCCTGTGCTGTACCATGTACAATCCATCCACAGTCCCTGCATCTGGGAGATCGCTGTGATGATGTTGGAGCCCACATCTGCACTGACCTTCCAGTTGGGCAGTAGAGTGGCTACCATGGCACCCATGATACCCAACAGTGCCAGGACAAATCCAAATATCTGCATGCCTGTAGATGCCATGCTCCTGTTTGAATCGATGCTGCTGCCGCCTCACCCCTTGTCCTCACCAGGCAGCATTCACCCAGCACCAGCCAGGCTCGTCGACCCCACTGCCCAGCCGCCTCTCTCCCCTCCTTTGGTGGTTCACCAACTGCCAGTCAAATCCTCAGTTCCTCAGCTCCTCAGCTGCGGCTCCACTAGACTGGAGGGGAGAGACAAAAATGAGAAATTGAACTAAGTGGGTCCCCTCGCACTCCCTCCTTCTTTCTCCGCTCATTCACCTCACACAAGCACAGACTTTTCTGGCTGGAAACAAAGGACAGCATGAGACACAGCAATAAAGGAGGAGAGGGAGGGGGGCTTGTTCTGGCTGACTATAGGTAAGCAAAACACGGGGAGTTGTTGTGCATGTGTGCATTTTCTACGTGCTGTCTTGCTGCTCCTTAGCCTCAGCAGAGCCCCATAGAGCTGTTATTGGAGAGGGAGAAATGAGTTTCTGGTATTTGCAATACTCAATAGCTATGTGGACTTAAAGCTGCAGTGCCCTCAACCCACTCACTCTGTATTTTCTATCAATTTGTTTTCACTCCTGTTTACCTAATAAACTGAGCCCTTCTTTTTAATATTTAGCCTAAACAACGTTATACCCCAGTACAGTGTTAGTTATAATTAAGCCACTCACTATAATATAACTTTCTTAATGTAGATACAGTTTTTATTTATTATTCTCATTATGTCTGACTTGTTTGCCGGCGCATCGCTTTAATCTTTTTATCTAAACAAATCGCTCGCTCTCGCTTTTTTAAATACATAATCTGGAGGGCTCAAGCTAAGTGTTTCTTGTTGTTTTATGTTCCGACAAGCAACAAAAGCGATGTTAAAATAAATCCCTTACCCCGGCTGGTGCAGAGCTGGCGGTGACGCGTCACGTTGTTCGCAGTGATTCCTGTAAACACACACACAGCAGTCACACACTGAAAGGCAAATTCAACCCGGACCGCGGATCCATTCAGAGCCGTCCATTTCCTTAGCAACAGTGTATTGAGAGAGGACATCCCGGCTCAACGGACCACACAGGCTCGGCCGGAGCCATGGAAAAATAACCGTACTGCGCTCTCTCTCTCTTTCTCTCTCTCTCTCACTCTCTCTCTCTCTCTCCTCGCCGGTTTGTGCGGCGTGTGTGTGTGTGCGTGTGCGTATGTGTGTGGTGGAGAATAGCAGTGTCTGCCCCGCAACTTCAAAACCAGCTACACCTCCTCACGCTGCTGTTTAACTACTGTCACCTGCTCCGAGTCCTTTTATGTCCACAACCGGACAGTTTTGTTTGCCTTCAGTACTTTAATGCTAGACTTGCTGCTTTTTTCATCTTCAGCAGTGTTTATAATAACTGTAGCTATAGTGGTCTTTACGGTTTTATTCCACCGTCTAAATATAATTTCCTGATATTTCCATGAAGATAAATCATTGACCCGCTTCGGATATATAATCAACTCAGCACATTAAAAATTATGTGTTATTAAAAAAATCTGCGTAAACTTACGCTTCCAACAAAAACGTCTGAGCTCCTCTAATTAATCCACAGAGACTCGCCTATCAACCGTTTTTATGGGGACTACTTTCTGCCAAAGAAATAGTTCCTTTCAACAGATGCTTTATTCTGGGGGGATATTTATTATTTATCCAGAAAAGTGGACTCTTGGGAAAACATGGAAATACAATGATATCAAAAAATACGCCATTACATAATTCAGTGCTTTCTTTTCATGATGTCAAATAAACTAAAATACCCCCCCCCCCTCAAAAAAAAATTTCAATGTTCTGCAGGAATTTACCACTGGTGATAAGCTGATGATTAAGAGTAACACTATCCTATCTGTGTTTATTCAGTACTGAAAAACCTCTTCTTGCTATATAATTTAAACTAACTAACAAATTAAAATTGAATCAGTTTTATTCCACTGAACTGCTTCGTAATGATAATGCAATACTGCTGCTGTTTTAAGATAAGAAACTGCCACGATGCAATATCGAGATAAGATTTCTAAACCTAGCCCGACTACACATCTGGGAGCTGTAATCTAATTTAAACGGAATAAAAATCTGCTATCATTATGACCAGATGAGATGGTCAAAGTTATGTCTTACAAAGCTCTGTTTGTTTATGTCATGGTCTTGAGGCCAGAGGAACATGTGCACCCCACCGTGTCAAAAACTGACCCTCCCAAAGGCATCATCTTCATCAGGCGTCAGTCAGCAGGAGTCTAAAAACTCACAGCTGCTCCCCTGTCTTTAGCCTGTCTTTTCCCCTGCTTTCTGTAGAGGACATACTACAAGGGAGGGAGTGGCTAGGACGGCCTTGATTCATGAATGACAAAGAGGACAAAATGAGAGAGTGGGGGGAAAAAATTCAGTCAGGACTAATAGACCTGATACCCTTGGAAACGCAGATGTGTGTTGCTATTATTTTGCTGCATGGGCAAATCAGAAAAAACAGCTGTGGGAAATTATTTTGCCACCCCCCCCAACTATACAGCATAGCAACCAGGCGTTGACCACAGTGATGTGCTACCATTACTTGTAGAAAGGTTGGTAGCAATTGATTTGTTTAGCTATTGATCTGTTTGTTTAATATGGCCCAGTGCTTCCCTCAAGCCCCATTGTTTTTCTCGTAAACTGCCCCTAAGAGACCCTTCTTCTTAAAATGAGATCTGACCAGCTCGCAGGAATGGTGCACACTACATTACCTCCGGTGTGATGTTAGTGTGGAGAGTCGACGTTACATTCGCCGGGCTCTTCGTGGGATACCGCTGCAGCAGGAAGAGGATTTTTTTTTTTTTTTTTTTTTTTTTTTTTTTTTTTAG